>JAJGOT010000521.1:325000-457500 GCA_022457155.1 Cladopsammia gracilis
AAGTAAATACTTGTTTAATTCCCAGACATTGCTCAAGACTCTAGACATTTCACGCACAAGAAATTGTTACATACTTTCGCAAGCCCTGTCAGTACTAAACTTTCAATCCATTTGTTGGTTCGCGTTTATTTCAACAAGACCCATTACCTAGTCTAAAAGATATCAAAACAAACTTGAGAAATATGCAGCTGGTTGGGTACTTAAAATTTGTACTTTAAAACTCCCTAGTAAAACTATCAAACTTTTCCCAGGTAACTGCAATGGTCACTCAACTTGCGAAATACAGGCTGTTAAACCGAAAACAAGTTTAGTTAAGCCTGGGCGTAAGCAAAAGGGTATCTTCTAATGAAAAGAATCTTCCAACATTCCCTCTTACTTTATTTTCTTGTTCCTTTAATAATAATATGACATTAACTTTATGTCCGTGTAAAGTTTTCCAGGACCTTTACAGGGTGCTAACTGGGAGACATATGATAAGTATGAGAGTATACAAAATCAAAGTTCTTATAATATTTCATACTAAAGATACCTTAGGAATCTAAAAACATGATGAATTTACTAGCTATCACATTATCGGCGTTCTTGCAGTTATATTCCTGTATAGTCCCTAGTGTGATCTTTACCACTGCACATTTAATCTTAGTTTTCTCTTTGACCTTCTGGGATGAAGTTAAGCGAAAGATGAGGTGGCTTTCTGACGTTTGCTGTCAATATCGCTCATGGGGTTCCCTTACACAAGTCACAGCCAGCCACGTAAAATCTGGTTTTGAAAATAATTAACGAACCCGTTGTTTACGTTTTCTGGATGTCCGTTTCCATGGTATCAGAGCATCATTTCTGGGAGCATCACCACCAAGTAAACGTTGCTCAAACACATGTAATGTTCTGTTTACCCATTTCAAAGCATCTGGAACTTTCTCAAGGGGAAAAATGCGATGCTTGTAAACAGTAATCATTTTAGATTCTGAATCAAAATTTGCCAAAATGCAAGCTGCCTTGATGCCCATCATGCGGTCTGGGAGATGACGTCCATGAATTAATACTAAATGGTGGATGGATGTTGAGTTCACAACAGTGTAAAGGTTCCGCTGTGGACACGTCAGCAGGCAAGCATGACAGTAACGGGCAGCGTTGACGTTTACATCGCCTGGGGGCGGTCCTGGAGTAATAGAAGCAATGACACACAAAGAAGTGCCTTCACTATTTCGATCACCGTCTTGCACGGATGATTGTGCACCGCTTACTTTCCATGTGTTATAATCCAGGCATCTCTTGTTTGCCTCAAGGATAGCTTTACAACCAGGGTAATGAACAGCCTTTGCCGCCTCTGAACACTGCTGGCTACAGTACCGTGCAACGCGGCAATTGGGGCACTCAATCGGGTCACTACCCAATTGCAGATCTTGCAAGCATGTACAACAGAAATGTGATTCAATATCAAACGGCATGTCGGAAACATCTGATACTCTGTTATCAAGTAGCACAGGAGACTTGAATTCCGCCCAGGACTCAGAATTCGGCAGCGTGCTTTCGAGAAAATACCAAAGGTAAACTGGAAAGTTACTCTTGAGAGATTGGGATGATGCGAATAACTGCTTCCATTCCAGCTCCACTCGACAAAGTTCATTTGCAGCTGTGGGAAAAACAGCAGGGCCAGAATTTTCCCTGAACTCGCATCCCTGAACCAAAACGTTTCCTTTACCGTTAAGTATGATTCGAAGTCCTCCACAACCATTATCGTTAACCACATTTTCTTTGGAATCCAAATTACTCTCAAAAGAGCACACAATTCCCCAACCACGGTTTATCAAAACACGATTATTCTCGATTACTGCATTGGTTTTGCTAAGCAAAATGCCATGCCTTCCATTTAAGCGTAACTCGTTGCCTAATAATCTCCCTCTAGAAACAGATTTGGCCACAACGCCAGAGAGAACGTTAACACAAATGAAATTGTTTTCAATGTTGAAACGCGATGTCGAATCTATAAATATACCGTACAGATTGTTATCTAGACGGTTGCCATGGATAACAATGTTTGCGTCCCCCTGAAGTTGAAGCCCAGCTCCTTCACAGCATGAGATATCTGAGGATTTCACTGAAACAGTTCTTTGTTCCAGAGAAGAGTTAGAAAGGGTAATCGATATACCGTGGCACGGTGGACCTTCAATTTCACAGTGGTTAATGACTAAAGAGTGAACGTCATCAGCCTGTATCAAGGCAAAAAGCTCTTGCTCAGTTCCACCAGCAGCCTCTGTTTTAGCTCGGTCTGTTCTTCCAAACGTTAAAGTGTTCAAGTTTCCGGCAGCAAACACTTCTTTCACACCGTTCTCCGACGTCATCACGGGGGACATTTCTTGCAGCGCCGTACAGCCGGAAACCGAACGAAATTCATTACAATAGTTAAACTGAATGTTTTCAAAGAGGAAAGTTCCCTGTTTTAAACATATCCCTTTGATGCAATTAAGTGACGCGGAACTTCCAGGAAGACAAACAAAATAATACCGTCCTCCTAAAAGGGTCAACTTCTTCAAGTCATAGGAACCTTCAGCTAAAATAATAGTAAGTGGGCAATTTAACAAGTCACTTTGGACTTCAGAGAGTCTTTCCAGTTCTTTTAGTTCGCTAACTTGAGACACAAACTTGTACTGAATTCGTTCAAGTAATTCAGGAAATCTCTTTTGCAACTTGTGAATGTCACTTGTCTTGGAGTCTGAAAACTTGAAATGTAGCAATGCCGCTGCAGCTTGAGCTCTGCTGGTGAACTCGGTTCTACCACTTTCAAAGAGTTTACACAGTGCATATGCTTTCCAATAGTACCCACGGTAACACTGAATGTCTACGCATGTACACGCATTAAAGTCGTCAACAGCTGTCTCAAAGTTTCCCATTTGTACATGCGCAATGCCACGGCGACAAAAAAAATCCCCAAGAGGAACTAAGTGCGGCGGCGCCTTGAGTGTAATGATACCACAATCAGATTTAAAATTAAATCCTTTAACAATGGCAGTGTAGAGATCAGCGGAGGTTTGAAAATCGCCACTACTGAAGGCTTCTCTTGCCGCTGTTTCTAGCGCTTTAATCGCTTCTAAGAACTTGTCATCAGTTTGATTGGTATCAACCATGACGCCTGATTCTTCACTGACCTTTTCTCCGACACCAACTGATTTCACTAACTGTAACGAAAGAAGTGTCGAGTCAGCAAATGGGCGTAAGATTCTTGTTAGCTTTAGCAAGTCGTCATCTTTGTAATAGCGAATAGGCTCTTTAATTGCACAAATAATCTCTAAGACGAACTGTTGTAAACTATAACTTTGATTTTCCATTCCCAATGAATAACAATAAGCGGCGGCTTCACCGATAAGCCTGGCAGATTCCTCACGAAAGAGATAAGGCTTCAAAAATGAATTATTTAAGAGATTACTTAAAAGGTGAAAAGCATTCACTGAAAGTTTTGTCCAGCGCGTAGATTCAAATGTGACTTCTTTAACTTCACGCTTGAGATTTTCGAGTAGTGTTTTCCTGTCGCTTGGTTCCTTTTGTGCGAGAAACGCGCACCTATTCCACATTTCGTGCAAGTATTCTGTCCCACATACACAGTTAAGGAATGACTGGTGCATCATTCTTATGGCAGAAGATAAGACCTCCTCAGTTTCACTTCCACTATCACAGCGTTCCCTCAAGGTCTCTTGAACAAGGCGGTGCATGCTTAAAGCATCATCCGACTTACGTTTAAAAAGAGAAAACCTGACCAACAATTCTACAATTTGATCTTTACCGAGATGCATTTCCAGACGTTTCTTTAGGTCCTCATTCCCAATCTCTGGGGCACCAACATTCAGAATTTCAATGGGAATCTCGTCTGGGGATAAATATGCAGTAATTTTCATGAAGAATGCAGCTGCCTTCCCAAGTCCTTGATCGTTTTCGTCATTTTCGATATAACTGAAATTGAGAAGCCACGTAGTTTGCACTGCCAGGCGTGCCTCGTTGTAGATCTCTGAACGTGGTTTGGCTCTTTTTGTATTTAAAAACGACGACTTTTGGGAACGATACTGCTTGAGATATAACTGAATGGAACACTTCAGCGCTTTAATGTAGGCGGCGGCTTGTTCTAAGGCCAATGGTAATCCACCAAGCTCCAGGGCAAGTTCTCGTTCTCCTTCGTGCTGATCTTCACAACTGGATTTTAAGCTTGTGCGCTTCTTGAGAAATTCGACGGATTCGTCCACAGAAAATGGATCCAACTCAAAGCACTTTTTAGACGGAAGGTCTAGGTCCTCAGACAACGCTTGAGAATTTTTACGGGAAGTAACAAGAACGTCAACTGACGCGTTGCTTTTCCACTGGCCGAGAAACACTGTTCTTGCGCAGGAGCTAAGTTCCTGTTGATCCATGTTGTCTACAAGCAACAGCCACTTGTCCTTTAGATTACCAAGCCACGAAAGAGTTTCATTCAGCAACTGATCAAACTGTTTGGTTTCTCCCTCATGCTGATTAGATGGAGTATTGTGTACAAACGCTCCATGAATTCTCTGAAAAGATGCCCTCATCAAATCATCACTCTCTCCATTTACTACGAAAACACCTCCAGGGTAGCGTTCCATGTTGCGCCAAGCATATTCAAAGGCAAGAGATGACTTACCGCACCCTCCAAGTCCACAAATCCCATGCACGGTTTCCTTTCTCCGCATCACTCCATGGGAATCTGGTGTCACGGTTGTGTTGAAATCCTTCTGTAGGTTTTCCAGCTCGTTTTTTCGGCCTGTAAAGTACTCATTTCTGTCTAGGGCACCAAAGAATATTGGAAGCTTCTTGCTCTCTTCGCTTTTTACAGAACTACAACTAAGATCTGCCATCTGTTGTTTCAAGGTTTGCAATTCGTCATCTATCCGCTCAACTTTCTGGTAGATGGATTGCTTGACTTCCAGGAACTGAGATTCCAACAAGTCTTTTTGTTCTTTGTATTGGCAAACAAAGTCTTCCAAATTTGAAGAAAGTTGCGACACTTCATTTTGAACCAAGCATAGAAGAGAAGGATCAACAGGGGAATTCCCACAGAACGTTGTACCTGTAAATAAAAGAAGCATCAAGATATTAATGAAAAGTATTTATAATTAAAAACAGCTTGTGCTAAATGGAAAAATTCTTAATTACTGTAACACCACCCAAGTGACAGTTAACATTATAATCACGTTACAATTTATTGGATCCTTCACCATCATCATTATCGCCATTACTAAGCCTTTGGGCTGATATCAATTGTATTTATCAGAAATAAACTATAGTGGAACCTCCATTAATGGGACACCATCGGGTCCAGGAAAAGTGTCCCCTTAATGGAGGTGCCAAAGTAAAGGTTTCACTGTACTTATAAATAATACGAGGAATGAAACATGCTTCATTACTTCCTTCAACCGATGATTTTTTCGCCTCTGCATAAACCTGTTCTAAATCCTTCAATCAAAGGATGACCACACATTTTTAGCGACGAGAGTGTTTCAGACTTTTCCCCATATTCCATCAGTCTTCTAACAGCAAAAAATGTTCAACTCGACAAAAATTTTTAACAATGATATTGTGATACTCCCTTGTAAAACATAGGAAAATATTACCGGAAGCATGAATACCTAGTTCCCAGCGCTTTGGACCTTTCAACTAATGATCAGTGATTTGAGCCCTAATCTCCGCCATTGTTTTGTTTCCTTAGACAAAAGACTCTGCTCCACATTGTATGTCTCCCAAATGATGGGAGATGATAGTCATTGAGATGGACTGATCCAGTGGGGAATGGTAATACTTCTAGTTGATTCATACCTTACCCTCATTATTAAGAACCATTTTATGCAAGTAGAGCCCCCCCATTTTATCTAGCACACCATGACGTACTAGTAAGAGGGTAGAAAATACTCACAGAACATTGAAAGTGACTATGATTAAGTCAAAAAAAGAAATCTTAAACACTAATTGAACTTGAGGATAAGTGATAAAAACCTCTGGTCTCCCAATCATTCAACTCGGACAAGAGTTTGGTCTCATCTGCTGTCGGTAGACCGATGGATTGGACAAGTTGCTGCATCTCCTGAAAACAGCTCTGGAACTTCAGTACATCCCAGTCTGTAAAGTTACAGTGGGCCCACTCATTTCTCACATGTTCTCTCACTGTCTTGGCTGATGACTGTAGTGCAGCAGAAAACACAGGCACCTCACCAAGCAACAAAAGGACAGCAGAACCATCGCACTTTCCATCAAATGCACTGAACTTGGCCATGAAAGGTTGAACGTAAAGTTTGGCGAAGTCAACATGACTTGTTACTTTGTAGTCAAACTTGGAAGAGTTGAATTTTCCAGAAGGCAGTTTGTGGTTGATATTGCTATTGATATTCTCATATTTCAGATGTTTGGGATGATTCTTCAGAATCGGTCCAGGTAGAGTTTGGACATGAATGTTGTGGCTGAATTGTAAACTCTGGTACTCTGTCTGCAATGATTGTTCCACAAAAGGGCGAATCTGAGACACCAGCTTGTTGAAGGCGATCCCAATAACCAGCCAGCGCTTTTGGTCTTCTGATATGTTCATCCTGCCTCCTAAAGATAAATCCAAAAGGGAGATGTTTGGCATTAAATTGTTAAATATGTCTACTTGGGCCCATTACAGTGTCAAAATTGGAGTATTTCTTGGTGTTATGGAAACTGTTGTGGGTTAGGTATCGTGCTGTGATGTGGGTATTGTTTTACATGATTTGGTGATCGCAACATTCGCAACACCAAAATAAACAGCCATAATTGTCATAACCAGAGCAGTGGTGTAGCGGTTGGCACGGTGGTGGTTATGGTTATACACCGCCTTCTTCCGTTATTTACTTAAACCTATTCAGACCGGGGGATTGGGGGGGGGGGGGGGGGTGGAAAGTGCCCGCGCTGACTTTGAACATTTATAACATTAGAAGCATTTCACCAATACCCACCAAACTTCGTGACTTCTTCTGACATTTATTTGGGAACAATTTGATGTGACAGATTTTTGTTCACGGCATGTGACACGTTCATAACAACCACATCTTGACAAGTAGTTTTACCCAAAAATTGAATTCTCTGCTTAAATGTACAGTTACATGTACCTGAAATGTTTTAACTTTCCCAAGTAAATTTTACAATTCAAGCTGATTTTAGTATTTTTCTTTTGATTTTGCTTAATTTGTACGCAATTCTGGCGCTTTTCTAACATGATAAAAATCCAAAATGGCGGCCAGTCGGAATGATGACGCAATTTCTCACGTCACCCTCCAAGTCTCATAGCCATAGCTTGAATATGTTAAAAGTTACGGAATTAGGGGGGGGGGGGGGGGGGGGGGGGGGCATTCCCCCCCGGTCCTAGAAGACCAAAAAAGCCTGGTCTGAACAGGGTTAACAAAAAACTTCGAAATTTTACATTGCGCATGTGAGAGGGAGAAGGAAAGATTCCCTCAGGGTTGCCATAGACATGTTGTCATGCTAATAGATTTAGCACTAGCAGCAATAAAAACATCCCTCCTAATGTGGCACCTAATTCCCAAGTTTATTTAACCCTTTGACCAAACCACCCGTGATGGAACCACAGTCATTCTACCATTTGTGACGTCATCCCTTTTTATGATAAAAGATGTCTTTTGTACCTAACTCAAGCAGAAGGAAGAAATCTTTCAAAAAGTGCCCAAATAAGAGAGCTGTCGTGAATTGGGCCAGATTTACACGTGAAAAAAACTATCAGATTGAACTGGCAAAATCGAAGGAAAATCTGGTCTTCCTACCACTTGCCACTTCCTGATAAAAAAATGCACCTTCTTCAGCGTTTCTTCAGCGTTTCCTGGGAAACTTTTACTTCATAAATAAAGTCTAGTGAAAGGCCAGCAACGAGGAGAAAAAACATGGAATAAAAACGAAAAAGAACGGGGAGTTGAACGAAAAAAGCTTCTGGTGTTCTTTTTTTTCTCGTTCAAAAACTGAATCTCAAAATTTTGCTTTGTGCGTTGTAGAAATCGTTGAACTTTGCTTTATTTACGAATTCATCAGTGCAATTGGACACTGCAGTTTGTTTGTATAGTATTCTTGTAAAACCTGTTTGATCACGTGATTTTTTTAATAAGATAAGTCAGTTTTTTATACCGAACAGAGGTCGAGTCGAGTTTTGCGAGCAATGTGATTACTACGAATTAAAGAAGTTAAATTATACGAGTTGCGGACCGAATTATTACGATTATTACATGCGCATGCCGAAACCAAAAGTCGATTTATTTGACTCTGAACGAAAAGGAAGCTTGGTATTTGTGTTGCAAACAACGTTTTGGACAGTTTGCTAGCAATTTGCCTCCACAGCAATCAAAAAACGGCATTAATGACTTCAAATTGCCGTTTTCTGCAAATTCTCCAGGAGTCAATAGGTTAATAATAGGTGAATTTGATTCAGGAGCTTGAGTGGGAGGAGACAGACTCAATGTCAAGCAGCCTTTACTCATGCGCATGCGTAAGAAAATTTTATGATATATTTTAAACATGATAAGAAGATCTGGAAGATGTCCGATATGGAGATAAGTTGCTCCTTTCATTCAGTCATCGTTCCTGCAAACCACGTTGTTTACTATTGAATGCTTTGGAAATGAAGGCTGTACCACAATGAAGCCAGTGATTCTTCTAAGTCTTATATATACCAAACGTGAACATAGTAACGTACGTAGGGTTGTAGGAGATGCTGCCGTGACACCTAAGTAACGCTCTTATACCGGAAGTGACAGTAGCCGGAAGTCACTAAACAGGAAGTGTAAATGGCGAAGACATGAACCGGAAGTGCACAATTTAAAATATGCGTGCATAAATTTGCATGCAAAATCGTGACACAAAAAATAAAACAAGAGGCTGCAAGCAGCCTATACTCATGCGCATGCGTACGAAAGTTTTATGATATATTTTAAACATGATAAGAAGATGTCCGATATGAAGAAGAGTTACTCCTTTCATTCAGTCATCGTTCCTGCAAACTGCGTTCTTTACTATTGAATGTTTTGTAAATAAAGGCTGTACCACAATGAAGCCAGTGATTGTTCTACGTCTTATATATACCTAACGTGAACATTAGTAATGTAAGTAGGGTTGTAGGAGATGCTGTTGTGACACTTCAGTAACGCTGTTTTACCGGAAGTGGGAGTAGCCGGAAGTCACTAAACAGGAAGTCTCTGAACTGGAAGTACCAATTTAAAATATGCGTGCATAAATTTGCATGCAACATCGTGACACCAAAAAAAATAATAATAAAAAAGAAAAACAGAGCCCATTTTATAACTCATGCCGCTACGCGCATGAGTAATAATGACTAGTAGTAATCATAGATTATAGTGCATCTCCTTATCCCTTGGCACCTCGTTTTGACCTAGTACCTCAGTTTCATGAATTAATTCAGCCACTGTTTAAAAGGGCTATGTCGCGAGATATGTGACGCAGGCAAAAACGTCGGGCCGACATCAAACAAATTCACGCTATCGCCGTGGGATCGGGCAAAATCCTGCCGTGCTGTGTACTCCGAAAGGTCTCAGATTTTTCCGACATATAAATAGTATATTTGTCTTGATTTCATTTCGGTTATTTCTCCGATTCTGAAATCATACTCCTTAGTACATGTACTAATACCGGAACCGGAAATGAGAAATTTCTGAGAAAGCCTGACTGAAAAAGTGCTCCCGTGATAAACTTCTTGGATACCACGCTAATGGAGCATGAAATCGACGATTAAGTCACGCAATATTCAACGTGACTTTCGCAGGATTTTTCGGGATAAAATTACAACTACCAGTTGCAAGTAAGACACAAGACTGTTGAATATAATTCCTTTATTAACTAGAAAAATTTTAGTCACAAAACTGCGAAATCTGCGTTCGCCTGGCACGGCCGGTCGGTGAATTATTGCTACAAGACATACAACGAATTGCACCGTACCGTAGAACATCGTGAAGAACGACGTCGGTATTTAGGTGAAAGCTTCCCAAATCAGGCAGAGAACCACAGCAAAATCAAGATAGAACATTTAAAACAAACCAGAACGGTAGCGAGGAAATTCTGATAACTTCTTGCTTGATTCCAAAGAGACCCGACAACTTACTTGGTCCGG
Source organism: Cladopsammia gracilis (assembly GCA_022457155.1). Taxonomy (NCBI): domain Eukaryota; kingdom Metazoa; phylum Cnidaria; class Anthozoa; order Scleractinia; family Dendrophylliidae; genus Cladopsammia; species Cladopsammia gracilis. The sequence continues at coordinate 335,139 of JAJGOT010000521.1, forward strand.
AGAAGAACCTTCGTCCAATTTTTCCACTGCGTACTTTTAGTAGGCATTGAAATATTGAGCCGTACGATTCCAAAATCGGGAAAATATCCGAAACTAAATCAAGACAAATAGATTATTCACATGTGACATTTCGGAACCCCAGCTTCCCAGGATAATGCCTGATTTCCACGCGCTGGGACAGTGCTTGATACTATTATATTGTGACGTATCAAGATGGCGCAGATTTGGTACCGACACTTTTCTCGATTCGTTCCGCCTAGAGGACGCGCTAAGCATGCTAGATACTATTGTGACGTTTCAAGATGGCGCAGATTTGGTACCGACACTTTTCTCGATTCGTTCCGCCTAGCCGACAAGATTAGGAAGCGTCTCCTTCGTCGACGCAATAATAAAAATAATAACAAGAAAAACGGAGCCGAAACCTTACCTCATGCCGCTTCGCGCATGAGTAAATACTAAATAGCTGTATTGAATTTCTTTAGGTTGATGTGATTTAAAGTTAAGACCCCTTGAGGTCTGACCTCTCGTAAATGACCACCTCCCACAAGTGACCCGGCACCTTGGCTTTGCATTTTGGACAGTCGCTTATAGGATGTTCGACTGTATACAGTCCATATTTCACAGTCCTAAGCCTACAAGTCAAGTTTAAAACCAACCATGTTCCCAGTGCAGGGTCCTCTCTTCAGCTACGTCTTTATCAAGAAAGGTCTCTGGTTTCAGCACAGGAAACCCAAGCGTAATGTTTGCATATTAATGATATTTGAAAATATAAGACATTGTATGGAATTTCGAATTCAACGTTTTAAGCAATATATAAAATCAAAATTGCTGAATAAAATCGTGAAAACATTTACTGGTGTCGTATACTATCTTTACACAGTGTTTCTACGCTATTTAAACGATTTTTAGTCCATTTATCTTACCTTGTATAATATAATGGAAAGGAAGGAGAGTTCGGAGCTTTCGGCGTTCGACACATGTCCACAAATGGCTCATTTTTCGCACAAAAATAGGTGCTGCTCCCATTCTGACTGGTCGTCCTCACAGTAGAATAACGTTAAATTGCATTTCTTTGAACAACTTGAACATCCCTTGTTGATTATGACGAACAAGCCGCTCCACAAAATCACATAGCACTGCAAAATAGGCGCCAGAGAGCGTGAAGAACGGAAGAGACCACGGTGCGCGGTCAACACTGGGTATCAGAGTAAAATCAAACCCCACAGGGAAGGGAACGTCCAATTTTAATAATAATAATAATAATAATAATAATAATAATAATAAATAATAATAATAATAATAATAATAATAATAATAATAAAAGAAAGGTGTTGGAGCTTTAGAGTAAAGAGAAAACCCTAGGGGACCTTTGGTCATGGGGTATGACCCGCTCCCTTAGGAAACAATTCGGAAAAAGATCATCCAGTTCATTTATGAAGATAATAATAATAATAATAATAATAATAATAATAATAATAATACCTGTCATTTTTGTTGCGCCTACCACCCGGTGAGGACCAAGTTGTCACTTGCTGGTCATGCTTTCGACGTTAAAACGGCCTCTTGAAGAGGAGGAGACAAGAAAAAAGCGACGGAAAACGGACCGTGTATCTGTTTCCTTCTTTACGTCTATTAGTAAAACATTTACCAACATTTACATTTACATTGAGCTCGGTTCAGCTCTTACGCTTTTGCAAGATATTAAATTTTTTCTTTATGTAATAAGGGCCTGGTCGCACTACAGTCAAAAACAAAAATTAGCCCGTGCAAAAATCGAGGAAAACAAAAGAAACCGTTCCGGTGGCCACGCTTTCTGTAGAGTGTGTTTGTTTTTATGTCATAACACGCAAATATAATCTGCCAAATTAATTTCAGGCACCCACGTGCAAATGTTTTTTGTTTTACTGATATAGCATTTTAATTACCGATATAAAATAACATTAATTTTTGTAAAGAAAAAGCCCGCTTTTACCTCAAATAGTGTATGGCGTGTTTCACAACAGTGACGAAGCACAATTCAGTTGCACGGTTTACGTTTTCACAAAAAAGTAAAAACAATAAAATGTCAATTGACATTTTACCGTTTTTACTTTTTCCATCTTTTCTTCCTTGTCTCCTCCTCTTCAAGAGGCCGTTTTAACGTCGAAAGCATGACCAGCAGAATGACAACTTGGTCCTCACCGGGTGGTAGGCGCAACAAAAATGACAGGTTGACAAAATTGAACGTTCCCTTCCCTGTGGGGTTTGATTTTACTCTGGTACCCAGTGTTGACCGCGCACCATGGTCTCTTCCGTTCTTCACGCTCTCTGGCGCCTATACTATTTTGCAGTGCTATGTGATTTTGTGGAGCGGATTGTTCGTCATAATCAACAAGGGATGTTCAAGTTGTTCGAAGAAATGCAATTAAACGTTATTCTACTGTGAGGACGACCAGTCAGACTGGGAGCAGCACCTATTTTTGTGCGAAAAATGAGCTATTTGTGGACACGTGTCGAACGCCGAAAGCTCCGAACTCTCCTTCCTTTCCATTATATTATACAAGGTAAGATAAATGGACTAAAAATCGTTTAAATAGCGTAGAAACACTGCAGTATAAAGATAGTATACGACACCAGTAAATGTTTCCACGATTTTATTCAGCAATTTTGATTTTATATATTGCTTAAAACGTTGAATTCGAAATTCCATACAATGTCTTATATTTTCAAATATCATTAATATGCAAACATTACGCTTGGGTTTCCTGTGGTTTCAGCTGGTCACATGTCAACCAAAATTTGGTTGCAAACAAGAATTTACCAACCACAAGGAAGGGGTAGCAAAATGGAAAAGTAATTGCCACCTTTGTGAGAAAGATGGAAAATGTACTGTTGTGGGACATTGAAGTAATTATTCAGTCTGTCTCAAAACAGTTTATGGCCAAGCATTTACATTGTCACAAACAAATTTTGACCTGCAAGCAGATAAAGTTGATGTCAACTCAGTCACAATGTTGCTAATAGGGAGCTAGTCATTTATTTTTTGGCTTTCAGCAATGAGAAGGATTTGTGTCACCTTTTCTAACGATTTTTAAGAAGGTAATGTCTCTTTGATGTATATATTATTGTGGGGTAGTCATAACTTTTCTGTATAATATGAAGGGGGGTGGGGGTGGGGGGGGAGGGGGGGTTGCATTTTTTTCTGGAGCAAATTGTGGAAGAGTATGCCAAAAAATAACCTAGTAAAAAAATGCATGTAGCACTCCCCGTTCCCACCCCTCCCCCTCTAATAAATGACAGGTCCCTAATCCATGCAGAGTACATTAAAAACCTCGGTTAATTCTGATTTTCTTCTTGGCTATCTGTCCAGTCAATGCAAGCTTACTTGAGACCTTTATCAAACTAACCTGTCAGGGTAAACTTGGGCCAGACAACTGTCCACTTTTAATGGGTTGGAAATTGTATTGAGTGATGAAATAAAACAAGGCTGAAAATGAAATCAGTGAATACAAATCAACAAACCAGAGGCAATTTGATTTCCTTGTAAAATAATAACACAGTCAAATAATTTGTGAATAAAAAACAAACATAATAAATTTATTAATACTGCAGTGACGCCTGTAAAATTCAAATAATCAGAGTCAATTATCAAAAGCTTAAAACATAATTAATTATTAATTACTGAAGTTTCAAGCTTTTGATAATTGACTAATTCTTTAAATTTCACTTTTAGCGGCATCACTGCAGTATTAATAACTTTAAATTAATGACATTAAAACATCTTAGTGTGACATAAACAGCGCATTGTGTAAAACGAGATCAACAAACAGATGATGTAATACACTGGGGAATTACCAATAAAAGTTTACAGCTGAGTGAGCAAGTGATAACAGCGATCAAGCGTCATTTTCCCCAAATGCTACAAAATCCATTCAAAGTCCACAGATTGCGCGGTTTTAATTTTCCATATAAGTTTGAAGTCAAAGAATTGAAGAGTAAATCAGAATGAACAACACATGACATAAATATGCATTGTGTGAAACAAGACTGTCTAGACAACTGGATGACGTATACACTGGGGAATTAAAAAAAATATATACATCCCAGCAATTATAATCAAGTGAAAATTTGCATATGCCACCTTAATTTACTACATTCACCAAGAAGTTTGCTGACTGTTTTAATTCTTTCAGCTAGATCCATTATATATTTATACACTAAAATCATATTTTTTTTCCTCCTGGTTGAAGATGGGACACAATGTAAAGCTTATCTATGTGGTTTTCAGAATACAAATCCTGCACTTGAGCAGGACTAGCGTTAAACTCGCAATGCATATAAGCACTAGCTAGACAGCTCGCTTAAATCTTGTAAAAAAAAACTATTCAGACTTCACTCTTTTTAACTCAGTTGTCTCAAGAACACATAAAACGATTGAAAGGAAATGCAAGTAGATTACAGACTGTGTGAATTGTCAAAATCAGCTGTATCGTTGCACAAAATTACAACAACAAAAAAACGGCAAAGAGGGAGACAAAAATCAGACAAACATTATTTGCGCATGATCTCTACATGTCTCATTTGATTGACAGATTTTGCTGTTTAGCTATCACCACTGTCAATCATAACCTCATTAATCATGTTCAGTTTCACCATTTTGCATTACGATTTTCTGTACTGTTTGGGACAAATTGGCATACTCTCAGCCAATCAGAATACAGAAATTGTTTTGTGTACATGTAAATTACTGCTGTGAGCATAGCGAGCACCAGTCCTATTTAACTCAGATACCGGTTTGATTCTTGACATGTGTTAATCAAACATTTTGCCTTGATTTCATGTGGTTCAACAGCACCGCTGACCATTGCAATGCTAGCTCAAACACATGCTTTTCCTTCTCAAGCTCTTCCATAGGCCTGACGTGTTCGTGCAGGACGAGTATTTGGTGAGTATAATTTGTACTGCTTTGCTACCATGTCACTTAAGGGATTGTTCGGTCTTTATTTTCAAAACATTGTTAATGTCAAAGCATCACTGAATGCAAATCATGCGAAAGGAGCGACATAAAACCATTGGCGTACGGGAAAAATTTTGTCGGGGGGCTGAACTTAATTTGCCCGAATGAAACTCGTGATGTCATGTTTATTTGTCATGATGACGATGATTCTAGCACTTGCTGACATTTTACTTTTCTACTGCTGTGAATGATTTGAGAATGAGCTTCTACATCTCGCATTCTTCGCACTTCACATGGTACCGATAACGTTGAAGACATACTATTTAATCGACCATGACCAGATACCAACCACACATGCAAGATGGTTGCCAAATGTTCTACTTAGGGCGCATTTTTTGGGACATATTCTGGTCATTCTGAAATCAGAATATGCTAACAAAACTATGTTAGGTAAACGCTTTTTTCGTTTGTCTCACGATGGAGTCATTTTGTTTACATTCTTACACACAAAATTTTTTCCAGGTACACATAGTCAAAGTAGTGACTTCTTTCCATATTTTACAAGAGGAATAGGTGCAATTATAGTCTTGAGGTTTTCTGTTTTTGGAATGGGCAGAATACGTAGAAAAGAAAAGTGCCCTTAGTTTCAATCCCTGGGCGGTCTACATAATCATTCCCACCCCGCTTGGCAGACCACAACGCAAATTTGTTGTTCTATACCTGCTCATGCGGTGAGCATCTAATGGAGCTCTCACATGAATGACATGATCGATGTAGTATAGAGTTCAGTTAGAAAGTTAAGTGAGTAATGTGAGTTACGAAATAAAAACAAATAAATTAAAACATTGAATCACAAAATAATTCAGTAAATTTTCCTGTGTCTGTGGTGCCCTAAGTCGCCCAGTTTTGCCCGAATGATACTATATTTTTTACGACGGGGCGGGGGGGGAGGGGGCTGCAGCCCCTCCATCCCCTCACCCTGATACGCCTATGCATAAAACAACCTACAAACCAAATCATGAGTTAAGCTGATTTGCTCTGATCTGTGACAAACAAACTGAACTGAGCGAAAGTGCTCGGTCGCCAGTGTGTCAGATCAAATGACCCATTGTGGTCGCAGAAAAATGAACTGCGCAAATGCGCTCGGTGGTCAATGTGCCAAACGACCCATTGTGGTCGCAAACAAACCGAACTGAGCAAATGCACTTGTGGCCAATGTGTCAAACAACTCAATGCGGTCGCAAACATAATACATTAAAAGACATTAATTTATTCACGCTTAGCTTTGTTGTAATTGTTGTTCTTCTTGTACGCGTTAGTTTATTTGGCCTACATATTTTGACTCCAAATACCTAAATCAAAAGACACCAAAGACTTACTACGTCTGCTAATAATGAACACATTCCCTTCTCTTTACTACAATCAATTTTGGACATTTACAGCTGAATACCTTCCAATATTTTTTTGGGCAATTAAGAAATATGATGACTTATAACTAGATCATCTGCTTGCAGCACTTTACCTTTTATTAGGAATCACTAGTTTATGTTATAACTTTGTACAGATGAATTTCTCGTGAAATATGTCACAGTATGTCTTCCTCATAGACTACCTCATAGTTTTTCTAACTTTTTTTCCAGCTTTAGGACAGACAAACCATCAATACTGCTGGAAAGAGTATTTACAAATTAATTATTATTGTATAAGTTAATTAGCACAGCTGATAAATCTGACTGTTATACTAAACGTTTGGAAGCAGCGATATAGGTCCGTGAATGCATACCTTATTATCTTGGCTGTTAATTAAAATTGTGGTTATCGTCGTTGTCCGGAAAATTCTCTATTTTCCAATCCCATAATACATTTTGTTTGCCCCCCAAATTCTGCGTAAACTATTGTTTTGAAATACCCTTGGGAATACAATAATTTATGCAAAATTTGGGGGGAAACAAAGTATGACAAGATTCGTTCGAAAACATAATCCTTCTTACCAACATTACTTCAGTCTGTAATACCCCGTTTTGCAGATATGACAGCCATATTGATTTTACCCCCAGGGCAACCCATAATGACCATTAAATTAATATATTCCTTTGTTTTCAATGGTCATTATGGGATGCTCTGGGGGCAAAATCAATATGGCTGCCATATCTGTGGGAAAATAAGCTTATGTTCCCAATGACCTTATTAGAACTGCTTCAACAATTAATAACCTATGTTGAGTATTTTGCGAGAACCGACCGCGAAATGAAACAATAAACTTCACAGCGTATTGAAAGGTAAATTAAGCAAGAAACGAAATTCAACTCCCACATCAAGATTTAGAACTTTGAATGTTTCCGCCTCAGTATCAAACCCCAAAAGATCAGGCAGGAAGCTGGGTAGATAAAAGAAAGTGGTTTATCACAAAATCATCGGAAAGTCTCGATCAGATTTTATCTATAGCATGTGAAGAATAACCTAAAAGAAAGAGAAGTGTCGGCAAATACAGGCGCCGGGAAACGTAGCTAGTAGGGCGACATACTTGCACGACGAAGCTTTAATACTAATAGCTGGCATCGCGTGTATTCTCCAATCGCTCCTGAATTAATTACTTAATATGTCTAAAATACCATCTTACCTTTGAACCACTGGAACTTTAGAAATATAGGACTTCTAATAGTGCACAGTGGAAAATACTTCCGTCCTACTGAAATGAAAATCAAAGTGAAAGTGCAAGTTATTCCATAAGGCCCTTCGGAAGAAGGTCACGCAATCTCCGCCCCCCAATATCACGCCATCTTGGGGTCTTTCTGCATGTACCGGTATCCATGAACCACTCATTGTCTTCTATTGTTTGTGAGGTATTGTATTTTTAGCCTTGTTTTGCATTTGTATTATTGTCGTTCTTTGTTCCTTTTGTTTTACGTAATATGTGACCGGTACATGCAGAATCTACCCTATCTTGCGTGTTTCTGTCACAAACAAACTGCTGTTTTTTGAGGGCGAGGTATTGTTGGGAAATATTACTTGTACTAAAAAACATTGATTTGTTAAATGCAAAATAAACTTCACATTCTTATTTAAATTCAAATTCAAAGCAATATTTCGCATACCAGCAGCATTTTCTTTCACGGTCCCTTGCATTCTCGTTTTCATTTTTTTCTTTTTTAAAAACTTTACCCTGGTTCAATGCTGTACTCTACGGCTACCATATAATGTTTAAAAATGTATAACATAGGTAACCGCGCAGACCGTGCTCGCAAAATAGTATGCACTTATCATATGACCCGTACGGCCCTGCGAGCCTTTTCTTTGCAAAACCATTGATGAAAGTCCCGTATGAGGGCCGTACGCATTTGCGCGAGCGGGGCCGGAAAAAGCCGTACGGCCCTACTACAAAAGCGGACGGCCTCGCGCGCTAAAATTTCAAGTAATTTTGTCTCGAAATTGGTCATATGATAAAATACTTATTGACTAAGTTAGGTCGGGCCGGATGGGAAAATATTTGGCTCTCGGTCATGGCGCACGGACCTCGCTGCGCTCGGTCCGTACGCCATGACCTCGAGCCAAATATTTTCCCGTCCGGCCCTCCCACTCAGTCTATAAGTATTTTATAATACGACTAGAAAGTACAAGAATAGTCGTGTAGTGCGAGGCCACTTGAACTCGAGCGGGGCCGGACGGCTTCCGGCTCACGTCAACCCGTCCGGCCCCGCTCACGTCACCTCGCGATTCTATTTTCTGTAGGATTGCATCAGCGGGGCCGTACGGTCATTATTATAAAAATGTTTACGGTCGGGCTACCCGCCGGGCCATTTTGGAAGCGGAGAGGGCGCTGGAGACGAGGATAGCCTCAAGCTATCATGGCACTAGATTTCAGAGAGTGTGATTTTGAAAATATATATACAGTCGTTTGATTAAACGTTGTCACTGATCGGTCTTACCCCTACGCGACCAGACCGAAAGGGAGTATGGGTGAATTAAAATGCTTGATTAATTGTTCTCTATCGCGTTTACAATGGAGAACAAAATTTACGTTTGTCTTCGCGTGCTACGCAAAGACAAGAGTCGCTTCGATACATATTCCGTTAAGGACGTTCCGTATTTTGATAATGTGCAGCTATTGAATGTGAATTGATTTCTCTCCATAATCCTTTTCGGTCTGGTCGCGTAGGGATGACACCGATTTCAATGACAACGTTTAATCAAAAGACTGTATACACCTAATTGCAATAACGTTGTCATAGAAAAAAGAAAAATGAAAAAAGAAAAATGAAAAAAGCCAAATAGGAATTAATTACCTTCGTGCAGCGGCTATTGTTAATTTAAATTAAGCGTGGGGCGGCTATTGTTAATTTAAATTAAGCGTGCAGCGGCTATTGTTATTTGTATGTCTAATTAATTCCTATTGGCCTTTTCTCATTTTTCGCTTTTACATTTTTCGTTTTTCTATGACAACGTTTTTGCAATTAGGTGTATATATATATATCCTGCAAACCAATTCTCTTGAAAAAAATATCCTGCAACTGCGAAATCCTGACTTGAATCTTTGTTATTTTCTTTTCGTTTTCTTCTTTTTACAAAAAAAATTCCCGCAGCAACACTGAATCAGATAAAGGAAAACATTTCAAGCACCCAACCTCCCCCCTCCCACCCCACCCCACCTCAAGAAAGGTTCGCCACTTAGCTTAAAATGGATGGGCTTCTGTTAAACACATCTGCATCAAACAAATAATGTTCACATGTCTTTCTTAAAACCAAGCACACCCGATTGCTTACTCAGCCGTCCGTCTACACGCTGTCTAACTAAATACGCTTTGATTCTGAAACAAAAACTGATCTGATTTCAACACCGAATAAAAAGGAAATCGTCGTGTTTTCATTCAGAAGGTGAATATCTCTTGTTGAGTATTAAGCACAAGATAACAAGGTATTTATGAAACAAGTAGTTATTTTTCTAGGTGAACAACGTGATATCTTTCAGGTCGATTACCGTCCAAAATTTTACTACAGCAAGAATGATTAAATGCAGCCACGGAGACGGCCGTCTTTTATTTACCGGTAACTTACATTTCATTTCCGACTCAGTAATATAAGTTAATTTTTACTGATAAGAAACGTACTGAAATCTATAATTTGTGACAGTGCAATTTGAAATGGTTTCAAATTACAAATGGCTCAGTAGACTTTACAACAATCTCAGCAGTCAGGTTGCCGAATCACTTAGGCTTGACACTAATTTTCACATCCGATAACAAAACTTGAGACAAATTGGGGGTATTCACGTCCCCTTTATACAGCACAAAATCTCACTGGATTACCGTCAGGAGTTTTGATTTTCCTTATTCAGTCAACGAGTTGGACGAAGAAAAATTGTGGACTATCTGAAGGTAACGAAAACGTCCCTAAACTTCTAACTGACTGCACGTAAAGCAAAACAGACGTGTAAATCGACTCGCAAATCATAAGAACGGCTATCGGCGCTGATATAAAATCTGATTTTCTATTCCGTCTTGTACCAAACTGTTTTGTTCTGGGAGTTTTTAGTCGACCTATACGTCGGCTACTATATAAAATCTTAATCGATCGTTTCTTTTGTTTTTTTTTTTTCTGTTTTTCTGTTTCAGATCATCCGCGGTTGTAATACCCGCAAACCATGCGTATGTTAGGGACTGTTTTCTCGTTAAAATCGCTGTTGTAGTAGAATGTGTTTTCCGTGAACTCATCACAAACTTTGGTTCATTTCTTATTTCAAACTATGCTATTCCTTGGGAAATCCGCTGTTATGAAGCCTTTATTACATCAGTTACATCTTGATCCTGACTTTAACGTTTATTTCTGCGGGAATTAATTTTCGACGAAAACCAGGTTTTGTCAGGCAGTATGTCAGACAAAAAATCGTTTCAAGGGGCGGTCTTAAGAACACAAAGATTACGTTTCAAGTCAAGGAAAATCCCTCGCATTGTAGCCATTATTTATCTTAGAAGGCAAATATGACTGGACGTCATTGCTAATAATAATTCAAATGAATATGACATTGCGTATGCGGCAGTTTAATCAATCTACTTCCTCAAACAGTCGGAAATGACATAGTGGATGGTTCTGATCATGACTAAATGGCCGAAGGATCGGAATAAAAACCTTCAACTGAAGTGGGAGCCTTAACGATTTGAAGCTATTCAGTTTGCTTCCGTGAAGTTCAGTTCACTTTCCAAAGTTTCCAATTAATTGTCCAATTGTGTCCTAAATCGATTTAGGACACTGAAATGCCGAGAAAGGCCTACAAACTTTCAAATATGACAGAAGTCTAAAACATGTCTGAAGCTCAGTAACTTAAATTTTTATTCTGTTTAAGTCTTTAGTGAATCACACTGCTTCACTTTCCATACGGTTTATACCAAATGATACAATTATATTGAAATCTTGCTGTTGAAAACCTTCCTATATTTTGTAGTCAATTTTCCTATTGTAGAGGTAATCAGGAGTAATGTTTACACGAATTATAATCGATATAATATAATTGTACTTAAAAAAGAGCAAACGTAAGCCCACCCGACCGGATCGGTTGAACAATGATCCGAGGAAGTGTTCCAATCAAAAGACTAATTCATATCTCGGTAGTCGTTGTCAGTAGCTAATTACTTTTAACTTAGTTTGATTAAACGAACGTCTAATCGAACAACCTATCAGCGATCGCAAAGGTTTGCCCAGTGTCGGAAGCCTAATATCGACCATGGATTGATTTATCCTTACCGGTATGCGACAGATACTGAATGAAAACCGATAAACCACAAAAACAAAAGATGTCTTATATTTTTTATTCGGGCGCAATACTGTCAGGTAGTCCTTTCTTGGGGGATAAAGAGATCACTTCTTTGACTGAAGTGGGTAGTCCAAGTAGCATTTTTTTTTTGCGCGTTGAAGAGGTAAAGTATTCCTTATAATAACTACATGCCATTCACGTGCTTTGAATGGAGTGGCATTGTTAATTCGTATATCAGTGAAGAAACAAAAATAATTCGCCGCAAATTATTCAATCAATAGGGCCATTCAGTATACGACAGAAAATAAGACGCGTCTTATCTAAGACGCGACTTAAATAAGACGCAAACCGATCGTATAAACAGTACAAAATAAGCATTCGTGTCTTATTTTAGACGGGACTTAAATAAGACGCGTCTTATCTTAGAACAGGGTTTTCAGCTGTTCTTATTTTGTCCGCGTCTTAAATAAGACGTGAACTTCCTCGTATAAATGCTTTCGCGTCCTAAATAAGACGTGAACAACAAGTGCGCCGTATCAAAAATAAGACGCGAACCATTTATACTTGATCTTCGCGTCTTATATTGGACGCAAACGTATAAATGGTACACTTCGCATCTTATTTGAGTCGCGTCTTAGATAAGACGCGTCTTATTTTCTCCCGTATAAATGGCCCTAATGGTAACAAATTACTGCATCTCTAAATCATCATAATTTCTAAATCAAAATATTTCTTTTAACGTTACTATATATTACTTTTACTATTACTATTACAGATTTGCTGCAAAAGAGATATTTATCTCTCCAACCTTTTATTGTTAAAAAAGCCTTTTATAACCCGAACATTAGAAGAGATCTATGAAATTATAGTGAACCGAGTAAATGGCCTACAATAGCTCGCCACGCGACTCTCTCGTGGCTCAGTATTTAAACCTAAGTGGTTAGAACATCCGACCGGTGAGCGGGTCACAGGTTCGATTCCTGTAATAAGTAATAGTAATAACTTATTTAAAGTCGATAAACGTAGGGAGTGGTTACCCAACCTCCCGAGCCAGAGGCTCGTGTAAAAATGTCGGGGACTCAGATTCTTTTCTTTGTCGCACGCTCGTATCATGATGAACATAGCATCTTTCTCGTTTGATTACCGAGCTTAACATTTACTGTCTTTCTCTATTTTTCACCTCACATGGCGCTTTCGACATTGCTAGACCTAGCAATACGCAGGACGCATTCCATATATGAACCACCTATAGTATATGGCTTAGCTTGCCACGATTCTCTCATAGCTCGATGGTTAGAGCATCTGACCGGTGAGGTGGACTCGGATTTTTTTCTTTGTCCCACGCTCTTGACACGATTAAGATCCAAAATGTTCTAATTTTGAATGATGTAAGTAGTCTTTAGGGGACGAAAAAACCCCGCTGTTGTTTGTTTAATGGTTTTAGCCACGAGTCCTGTTGACCAGATCAGAGGAAAGACAAGTTCCTCTAAGAGAAACCGCTTTTGACATTCACCTTTGACTGAGGGCGCCACTAACCGCATTAAAGATGCATAAGCAAAGTCCTGAAAATCTTCGACAACTTTGACTAAACTCAAGGGCCGCGTTTGTGGTTTATAGTTGAAAAACTTTTAATTTAGTCTTCGACGCCAAATACTACGGTGTCAAAGTAAACGTTCACTATGTTAAGAGATAGGATGCAAGCAGAAAGGATGTCAAACGTGCTGTCAGAAATTGGTAGAAATGCCCTTTATCTTTGACGACAGGTCGGGCAAAACCAATCAGCATTTGTTGAGATCTTTGTTTGGAAGCAAACACTGAAATTCAAATTGGCGAGTAAAACACAATTCTATTTGGGGTGGGGTGATATCTGTCTTGTTTTTTTTTTTTTTTTCTCAAACGAAGTTGAGCCGGTTGTCGCCGCTTTGCGGCTCAAGTTCATTTGAGGAGAGAGAAGAAAGCAAACCTCTGGGACCAGGATCTAGTTCCATAAATTCAGGTGCTACAATGCGCTTAAGATCAAATTGGTTTCCATGGTGGGTTGATTGGGCCCTAAATGTTCAAAATGGCCTCATAATGGTCGAGTTAGTCTTCGTCGACTCAGGGCTAATTCAACACTTTGGGGATAAAACAGATCTCTTGCCAATGAAGACAAAACACGTCGGTCAGGCTTGATCACTCGAAAGGTATTGACCATTCTCAATTGGATGTCGAAAGTAATTTCGCAATTGCTTTGTTTTGCTTTGTAGCTCTTTGTGATTGGCTAAAAAAATCTCGTGCCACTTTCTCAACCAATCAGAAATGAAACCACAACCAATCGCCTGTGCGCGTTTTCCCGCGCTTGGCGCGGGCTGCATTTATTTGCTTCGAATTCTGATTGGTTCATTGGATTGTCTTTGTTTGTTGTGATTGGCCAAGGTAACTTTTGTTTTGCTTTTACGACACTGAATAACATATTTTGCATATGTCTTATTTTTTCTTTTTTTTAGATGCGACTCGTAGTAACAGTCTTTGTCGTCGCTTCACTAGCCAGTATTCTAATAATCGTACAGGAAACAAAAGCTGACCCAGAATACGAGGAAGTTATCGAAAAGGCAAGAGAACACAGGAACGAAGAGCAGTCAGGCGCGGTGAACAATAATGGTAACTCTCCTATTGGATGGAGAAGAAAGCGGCATGTCATAGGTAAGGAACCTACACTACAGCTGACAACTACTATTAAAGTTTTTATTTTACCGCGGTTTTCAATTGGGTATGGAAAGTAATTTCGCGATTGCTTTGGTTTTGCAGTGCAAAAAATCTCGCGCCACTTCTTAAAGCTAGTTGGTCTTTCCTGAAATTAAAACAAATCCGGGATTCTCCAAGGTTTTAAGGCACAAGGTTGTCAAATGCCTCGAAGGGAGGTTAATGCACTACCCCTGGGATTACAGACCTGAGATAATGCCCCATTGTTATGCCTTCCAACTCAAACGCCTTTTTTGATTGGACAAGAACGTGTCACGTGACGAGGAATAAAGCTCACTAACACCCTAGGGCAACAACAACTTGAACTTTCGACTCGCACGTTATCAGGTCGCCGGTGGACCTTGAAACTGCGGAAAATTTGTGTGCCAGCCGCATACAAATTTTTGCGTCTTAACTATTTTTGAGTTGGGAGGAACGACTGGCTCCACTTCGCCTCGGGGAACATTGGGGGTCTCGGTAAAAAAAAAAAACTGTTTTCCTTGGTGACAGTCATTAAGTGCTTTTTAATGCCCAGGGATGAGATGGCCTTTGCTGGAATAGGCTCGTTTCGATAAATGTATATTGAAATTCAATTTGATACTAAGGCCTAGAGGACACAGACAAACAAAATGAATAAACAAGTTTATTTACTTTCTTTGTTACTGTCACCTAGGCCTTGCTATCAAGTTGTATTTTTAATATATCGAAAGGCCTCTACATCTATTGACTAAAGTGCTTACGGTACATATTTTAATCCAGTGAACGGAAACTCACTAAAAAACAAAGTAGTTTTTATTACGATAATTTTTAGAATTTACATTAATTGACTATTCCACAAACTTGTTAACAAGAACAATAAATACATCATTCCATATATACATTTTTCCTTTACAGAAATGAACCCAAGAATTGACGAAAAGACGGCGAAATCCTTTGCTTTGAGAAAATAAAACAAACGGAACTTAACTTAGCATGACTTTTAAAAGTAAATATAATTGGTATATTTTCATCAATAATTCAGATCACTTTTTGGATACAACATCCAAAGTCCTAAATAAAAGTAATATAAATGATTCCAAAAAATAATCATAAAAATCATAAACTAAACAAACAAAACAAAACCAATGCAAAAGAACACTAAACAACCCTGGTCAAAAACATTTGGTACACTTGGCATCTTTTACGTTTTTAGGCGTTTATTTTTTGTTGCTCTTTGATCTTCAATAACGAACAAGAGAGGGGACGGACGCAATGTCTCATCAGAACATGTCCCAGTTTATTGGCCAGGGTTGTTAATTGATAAAGAATAATTTTAAACTACTTTTGGAAAGTTAGAAAAATAAAAAAGGCACCTTTAGAAAGTCTGCTCAACAAGTGTCAGACAATAATATTAATTTACTACTTAGAAGTTCCCACTCTTTACAATCATATACAAAAAAAATTATATACATACCCTTCTCAACCAAAATACACTTTTTAGCTTTTAATATAATTATTTCCTAGAATCTATGTATTTTTCTATCTTTCGATAATAAATGTGTGGTTGCTGGGGCAATCCCTTGCGAATCACACATTCAGTTTTCGATGAGATTTTTCCAAGGCAGCTGCCTTCTCGACACCTACTTAAAACTTCCGTCTTTTTGTACTTCACCTTGAATATTTTGTTTTGCTGTTTTTTTTTTTTTCAATCTGGTTTGAGCATGTAATTAAGTAGGGAATTTTCAAGTATGGGTGCTTTTCACCCATCCTATATTCCTACTACCAACAGATTTTAAACCTCTGCCAAAACAGCAAAACAAATAATAGCAATAATAATTACAATGGGTGCCATCAGAAGCTAACAATCATTGTGATGTATGTACATGGCACAAATCTATATTCCCTTATATCTATACCCACTGCAATTGGTAGGAACTTGAATGGATGACAGGGCCAGGCCACAGGCTGTTGGGACACCTTACAGTAAAATTATATAACATAAAAAAAATCAATCTTTAATAAAGTTTTTAAGTGTTTAAATGAAAGTCTAAAATCCCCACCCGGAATCGAACCTGTCATTCAGCTAGTGTCACGGCTGTTAGACAGCCCACACCTCCAGAACACCACTAGGCCGCTCAAGTTAAATCTGTTTAAATTAACCATATCACCTGCTACCCCTTCCTCCAAAAGCTAACCAACTAATCCATTTTTTTACATAATATAATTCTCAATAAGGTGTCTGATTTCCTGTTGGGCCCTCTCATCTATCCCTTCAAGTGTCCTCCACTGCAAGTATCTGATGACAGACCAACAGAAAAAAACACTTCACAGTTTTGTTATATAACCTGCAAACATGTGCCACATGAATCTTTCAACCAAAGAGGAAGTATGTATAATTGCTGCTATGTTGGATCTTATATGTAACACCATAGGTGGGTCATGAGAATGAAAGCCGTCATAAATAACTTCTTCATTACCACATTATATGAAGTGCCTCCCTGGACAGTGTCTCCCATTGAATAAGCACCGTATTAGTTTTATGAACTCTGAAATAAACTCCAAAATGCCAATGAGAGAATGAGAGACCATGTTTTTGTTTGTTTGTTTGTTTGTTTGCCTAGTACAAGCTTATTAACTGATGAGGTTGAAAGTGGGAACACAATAAAATGGAGTTAAATTTATTAGAGGCCAGGGGCGCTTATTTGAGAAAATATCAGTGATAATAATAATACAATCACCAAAATATCAGTCTGATTACATCTCAACACTCAATAGTAAGAGCAGGGTTGAGCAGCTTGAGATCTGAAGTGTTACGTATGCGCTTACAGCCATATAAGTGAAGTATGGTCAACCTGTGGAGAGAAAGAAAGACGTGAATTGAACAACACAGCTGCAATCATGAAGGTTAATCTGTTGAAACCTTTAATGGCAATAAATAACAAAATACAATTATTGCAATATTGAAAAAGAACTGTTGGTGAATTAAAGGTTGGGTTCCTTCTAGCAAATCCAGTTTAGGAAATACCTTCAATCCTGGCCAATTGGTTTAGGGACACTTCAGTGTTTTCAGACATTTTTGGTGGACAATTTGAAAACCACTGATAATTAAATCACTAAAATCTAACTTAAAAAGTCTGTCCCTCTCCCACCCCTACACAATGTTGAAGTCCATAAAGTTAAATGCCAAGAGTAAGACAAGTATCCTACGTTTAGTGATATCAACATTACCCAGAGGAGAGGGGAATTAACGTATAAGTCATTTCTTTGTCAAAAAAGTGCCAAATGTACCAAACCAATTATTGGTCAGGACTGTAGTCAATCCAGACTTTCTGGATTCTTATGAGTTGGGACAAATGTCTGACAAAATATGGATCCTGAAGGACACATTAACAATTTGCTTGATTAGATTGACCTCAACATACACAGTTGTGTACAGTAATCTAAAAACAAAAATCAGAAACAGATACCAGACTGAGTGATCCTTCTCAATAGTTTATGTGGATCACTCAGATTGTAATCTTAGAAACAAATGATATTACAGCTTTAGTTTATCCTTTCAACTGGAACTGGAACAGAAAATCAAGCATAAACTAGGAATTCTGCAGCCCGCAAAAACTGGAAAACAATAATTATTATTGCTGACGTTAATTATATTATTTAGTTACCTTTTGCAGTGTTTAGCAAGGTGTACCACTGTATTTTCATAAATGTCTGTGCAGAAACTCAGCTTAAGATTACATAAACTTTGACTGCAGTAGTTAGCAAGTGACAAGACACTACAAAAAAAAATGCATTGTTTAAAATACCAAACAAACAAGTAAACAAATGCCACCAAATGAGCAATTTAGTAAACAAAACTGCAAAAGAGCAACTAAGCGCAAGTGCCTCAAAGTCAAACAATAAATAGCCCACCTTTTATGGCCAACTCCAGTTGAAGTCAAGTCTAACAGCTCCAGTCTCTGACAGCTCTTTGAGAGAGCACAGATGCCATTATCACTCACTCTAGAACAGCCACAGATATCCAGAGACCTGGGAATGATACAAATTAACAGTATAACGTGGCTCGGATGACCACATAGAAATGGCGGTCCCGTCTCCTATGGGGATGTAAAAGAACCACTGAGGACGTAACAAACCCTGGCTGTGACCACCCTCAGTGTCAGTACTTGTTCATGGGTGGGGTGGGTCTGATTGATTGTGAAGCCCATTTGAATATGTATATAGAATTTGCGCTATACAAATGCACATTATTATTAATTTACCTTACATGTATATGCTAAGGAGGTCAGAGCCAATCAAAAGGTCAGAAGGCCATTTCATGCCTGGCAGTATCTCATGAATTATATGCAAACACATTTTTTATCCCACTATGTCACACATGTATGCATCACAGTTGAACCAGTTATTTTCTGCCATGAGTGGCAGTGGTCACAGTGTGCAAATATGTCACGCATACCCATGCCCATGACAGCTTCAATGCATTACAAAATTTATTTACCACCCAAAATGCAGTGCAATACAATACTTTTTCATTGAACATACATTGTACTATTTATACATTTGTATAATATTATTGTAAGAGTCTGTTACCTTATTCTGGGAAGATTGGTGGCAATTTCTGCTAATGACACATCAGTAATGAGAGGACAATTAGCCAGCACCAGGGTGGTGACAAGTGGACAGTGACGAACAATCTTCTTTACAGCTGAATCACGAACCTGAATTAAATTAAACATGTTTCTTGTGTACTGGGACAAAAGCAAGGATGGGATGCTAGTCCACTACAGAATTAACATCCTAGAACACAGATGTACTGTATGTGTAGTCTATCTTGTTTCTCGGGAATAGTCGGGTAAGTCAAACACAATATAATGATCACTGACGTTCTAGATGATCTTATGAACACTTTTCTCTCAGACAGGGCTGTCAGTAATTTTTTAACTAGGCAGGGAGGTAAAGAAAGTACCTGGGGAAATTAGTTTCTGGTGTTGTCAATGTTAATGTATGTTTTTTCATCACAGTAGCCAGGGTTTGAACACATAAACGTGGTGGGGAATCCTTGGCTTCCAGGACCTTACTGACAGCCCTGCAGTCCTGGTACTTCCAAGGCCGAAAACCAACTATCTAAAGCGTAGTTTCAAATATAGCGGTGCTATGCTCTGGAACAGCCTACCGATTGAGGCTAAAAGGGCAAACACACTATCTCAGTTTAAACGTAGTGTAGCCTTTATGCCTGCCACTGAGTTATGCTGAATATTTTCTCTTAATTGTAAATTGTTTTTATTTTATTTTGTAATATACATATTTGTTAAACGCCCTGCTTGGAAACCAGCTTTTGTATTATAGTTGTAGTGGCTAGCGTTTTAAAATAAAGTGTATGTATGTATGTATGTATGTCATACAAGTGGCTCTGTTTTCCTTCGTCACACAATATTGAGGGTGGGAAGATGGGTTAGTAGTTTCTCTATTCTCTCAGGAATAGTTGTCAGTACCCAGGCATTTGTTGTGCATGTTCAGTCGATAAGTAATTGACTAGAAATGCAAGGTACCAGTAAGTATGTTATTTTACCTGCTTGCAGCCTCTGAGATCAAGGTTTTCAAGTTCAGGCAGATTTGACACCAAAGAGCCAATAGCTGAATCAGTAATCTGCAACAGTAATGATGTGTTTCGTAAAATTTAAAAATTTAGTTTTATTTCTATTGTGTAGTATTGCAGCTGTGAACATGACATTTGTTTACACTTTTTACAGTTATGTATTTAATTTTTTATTTATTTTTTTCAACCAATTTTGTTGCTCATCCCATATTATAAAAATTTGCATAAATTCAGTTACAGACTGTTAACTTCTAGAGTTTACATTTCAAAGGTGTTGAAAAGTAATTAAAATGTATGAAGAAAAGTGATAGTTTCTGAGCTCTTAGATTTAATAGTGGTCCCGTCAGTAAACTGAGATCTGTACTTGCTTGAATATTTTTGCACAAATTTTATGCTATAACAAGAGGTTTACTTCATACATTGGTCACATACATGTAGCAAAATAAGAATAATGTCTTAGCACCTCAAGATTACATGTACCTTCACAGTTTGACAAATAAATGCTGACAAAATCAGCTACTAGTTAAACTCACATGAAATTTAAATTTATATTCCTGTGTATCTGCATTTATATGCATGTACTCTAGTAGCTTAATACTTGATCAGTGCTTTTCATACTGTTACCTTATGACATTGGCCAATATTCAAAGTCTGTAGCTGCTTGCAAGTCTGGCCAAGAATTCTTATCCCAGCTGGTGTGATGTTAAAACAGCCAAACACTTCAAAGATTCTGAGGCTGAAGAACAGGAGGAGGAAAATATCATGTTTACTTTTTACAGCTTTGAGGAAGCCGGCTCCACAAGAAAAGAAGCCAGTCAAAAACTGAAGAAACTTGTCATTCTTGTTGCCTTTTAGTCACTTTCAAACTTTGAGTAGCCGGTCTGCCATCTTTATTGTTTAATAGTTGCTGGCCAGAATATCTGGTTTCCGGCAACAACAGTCATATATTGAACCTTATTGAGAAAGTCTGGAGCCATATTAAACAGAATAAAAAATATCTATAAAAGTGTATGGTAGATACTGGGTGACTGAATGTCATTTTCTATTGTCCATGCATCTGCATACAAAGTAGTCAGGAAACTTACGTTTTGCCATGTTTTTTTGCTACACACTTGATAGACTCATCACTGACTGCCTGACAACCATTTAAACAAAGACACTCCAACCTACAACAAGATTGAAAATTTATTTAAAATACTGTTAGTCATATTATGTAAAAATGCTTGATTTTGTTTGCTTATTTGATAAGAGAAGTGAAACGGGTTGTCACCTCACAAGGGGGCAGAATTAACACAATTGGGGCCTTACATATTTCATGCATGCAGGCTCCACTTTCCTCCACCCATTTCCATTTCCCTCAATAAGTCATACAAACAAAAAAAATAGTAAAGCATGCTTGCAGGCCAAAGGGACAGTATCACAGATGTTTAAAAAAACTATTGCTATCAACAACACACATTTCACTATACAGCACACACTTTAAACTAGTGCTTTTAACATGCACAACACACACTTCAATGTACACTGTACAGTGCACTTAAAAACTTCAAAGTGCCTTCTCACACTTCCTACAGTTTTAAGTTTTACTTGTCCAGACAAGTTTCTATAAATTGTTACTTAAGCTAAGTTCACAGGCAGCTTGTCTGTTTCCTCGCCTGTTGGGCAATTGAGTGGGGAAAGTTACTTGCCCGACACAAAACTCTACTTGTTCCGGACAACTGGACGGGACTTTTTTCAAGCCCTAAGTATACATGTATGCACAGTATATATATGTGTTGTGGATCAATTTTTGTTTTGGTTTAAGTAATGCTCCACATAAGAACTATAGTAAACTTCATTGTTCTGCGGCATTGGCTTTTTCCCACATAGAATATCTTTGGTTTCAAGAATAGGGGAGGGGCTGATGGTTCGTAATTATATTTCAGACGAGTATAAAAATAAAGAAAATCCATTTGCATCAATTAAATTTTAGGAAATGTTCGTGCTTAACCAATCAGAATAGCAGAAGACAATAGCTAATAATTTTGCTTCTCTGATGAAGTTCACCAAATACAATATATTTTAAAACTTGTTGTGCGATTGGGTCTTAAATTACTAAAAACCTTAAAAAAATAGACAAAATGCATCTTGAACCTTCACTTTTTAGCAGTTTTTGAGTCTAGGCCAATGAGATCACTAGTTGTAACAAATTATGAAAAAAGTTGGCATTCCATTGTGCATTGCCGTTCAGCGCTATCCTTCTTATGCGGATCATTACTTAAAATAATTGTCAAACCAGAGAGTAATGATTCATTTTCTTTGTCTTACATGTACATTGTAGACTATGGAAACGATGCTGACACAAATGAAAATCAAAATTAAACTGGTTTTAAAAAAACAAAATTTAAAGTACAACATACATGTACTTGTAACAAACATAAAACAACAACAAAATACATGTAACTACAACATACATGTATGCATGAATTCATATAGTTGAAATAATAAAAGTATTATCCGGAAGAAATAATTGTGCAATTGAATGCAATGATCAGTGAATGACAAGAACAAACCTTTTCACATTGTCAACCACAGCTTGTACACCATTGTCACTGACATTACTCCAGCTGGCATCAACTGACTTCAGCCAACAGCATCGTGCTGCGACATGCAGCAGAACAGACTCGCCAATCAACTCACTGCCACGGCAACTACTGAAATTCAGCTCCTACATGTACATGTAGAGATAAAAATTTAGTGAAGTAAAAAGGTTTTACAACACAAGGGTAAAATACAGTTAATGGAGCGTGGCCCTCTAAAGCCACATGGCACATGTATTTTTGTACTGTACTTTGACTCGCAACGTAGGTGTATAAATGGACCTTTGTATCCTTTGCTGGAGCATTTTATCTATAGCCATAAACATTATTTATTTATTTATTTATTATTGTCAGTTCAGTTCAGTTCCATTGACCAAAGTGACGAGACTTCAGTCAGGCATGGAGCTTGACACTTCACACATCACGGTCTGTTATGAGACAGGCCAGCTCCTCCTTTTTTCCACCCCTTGCATATTCAATCATCATCTTCACCACATTGTCTTTGCTGGTTGTAATAGCTTAGCTTGTGTTTGCTCAATGATTGGATTTGTAAATATCCCATTCATATCTTAATTGTTATCATGTGAAGTCTAGCATTTGTATAGCACAGCCATTGGCCTACACCATATCGGTACTGTACAAGGTCCTGTGAAGCAATTCAGTTTAATATTAGCATGTTTCTTTGTTATCGACAAGAAGCTGACAATGGATGAATTGATTTAATTTAATAATTATTTATATTTTATGAAGAAGAACCGTACATACCTCTAAGGAGTCACTACAATTCCGGAACAAATCTCGGAGACCTTTAGCTGTCACTTTATCACTATGACATTGGGAGATTGTCAAACTTGTGGGCCGGCGTTTGCCAATAGCACATAACCATTCGTCAGAAATGTTGTTGTTCTTTTTCAACACAATGACTTTCCCTGGGAATCAATACATTTTTTAATAAACAAAGAAAACATCAACAGTAAATTATGTCTTTTATTAACATGCACTCACAAAAATTCTGTTGGGGCTTTACATACAGTCCAGGGCCGTAGCCAGAAAAAAATAAGGACTGAGGCAATATCCATGGTTAAATTCCCCGCCTAGCTATTTAGGGTCTTTATGATGACTATGTTTAAACAAAACACTGGGATCATGACCGAGCCTTGGTTTGCCTCATGCTGGCTACGGCCCTGCAGTCATACACTTAACTGAGGATCCCTAGAAAAGGCTTTACAGGCACAATGTGAATATGTACGTAAATGCAAGACCGTAACCATAGCAAATTAATAAAAGAAATAGGAGTACAGCTTGCCAAATAAATGAAATTTGAAGGCAATTCCTAGGGATAGTTTTTATTTAATAACTGCAACTTCATGGAATAGTATAACAGATTATACAGAAAATATTCGTAATTCTTACACAAAGTTTCATCCATGGAGATGCGATTAAACTGGCTGCAAACTCGTGAACAAGACACCAAGTCTTTGTGTGGCAAAAAGGAAAAGATTTGCAACAGGATTTCATCAGGAAGGTACAAGTATGGCACTGGATCGCTGTCTCGCTGAGAACGAATCTGTGTAGTTACAGTAATAACAATAACTTTATTACAATAACTTTATGCAGCGTTGGTTTCACTTCACCATTTGAAAAAAGCTCACCACATCATCAAAATTGTGTTGACCGCAAATCGACCACATGATCGGTTTTGTCACGTAATGTTGCACTTGCGATGAACAAATGTCATCTTGCAATCACCTCATATTTGCTCAGATAATAATTTCCATACCAAAAAAAACCAGTTCTTCCTGTTCAAGTTACAGAACGTAAAGTTCAAGAAATACATCATTTGATGACAAATTATGGGGGACTGCGAGTTCAAAAACATTCTTCGCAATTTCGGCATTACCGATTTTGATCATGTGATGAACTTTTTTGAAACCGCAGGGTGAAACTAACGGTGCGTGAAGAGGACTGATTTTTAAGCCATTCAAAGGATGTTAGGGATCAATAATAAACTGACAGTCACACAGCTTACCAGAGTCAGTATCCTGTCATAACTGCCAACATCTAAGAACATAAAAGACACAAACTTTCATTTTCACATCTCAGTAGCAAGGTTATTTTCCCATTATTACAATCCATACAATCCCATTAATCCTTAGAAAAGGTTTCTTTGGTAGACCATTTGCCCCAGAATCGCAGTTATCATGAGTTCAAATCCCATCAAGGCCTGAAATTTTTTTTCAGGCTCTAATTACAACTCCTTGCCACAATGATGCGATGTTCACATTCTCTTTAATTCTTTCTCCGTAGTTCATACATGTATGAATTTATTTTCATACATGTAATACACATTATCAAAAGGTTTCATATTGTTGTTTGTCCAATTCTAACTGTATGTCCACAATGAATTTTTTGGTGGATGATTGTCTACATGTATCTCAGAATATACTCTGTGTGTGACAAATCTATTGACATGTACTAATTCAGATACTTTTCTTTTGTTCTGGTGTAAACTCAGCCTTGTGGAGTTTCAATCTTTCCATGCAACAAATACTTAAACAGTCAAATGAAAGTACTCTAAAAAAAATTACATACCCTGTAAATTTAATGGTGGCACAACTGCCTTTGACACTTGTGATATGGAAGGTCCCATCACTTCATCCAATGATGATACACTTGAACTCTAAATACAAGGAACTAATGTTACAAATAACACCAACAAAAAAAAGTGATCATCCAAGAATGCGAGGCCACACTTCAGGCCATGTAGCAGGGACACACTGCAGGCAGTGACAAGACCTGAGACTCTTTCCCTCGTCTTCACTAACATATTTACACAACAAGAGTTTAGCGGACATTTTGTTCTTGTGACAAGCCTGATGAAGGTCAACTGTTTAAAACTCATGTGACATTACCATTTTGTATGCAGCCTTGTACACTGTATAAGCTTGTTGCTCAATAACAAGTACAATGTATACCAGTACGCTAGAAATCATTTGCGTATAAGAACAGAGCTGCATTCAGTAGCTGGTAACTGGCTGTTATGGCCAGGAACTACATTAGAGCTGACTGGCTACTCATAGTTTGAAAATGACTAAAAAACAACAGGCATGGGAGTTTTTTCTTATTCTATGACTGACTACTTTCCTTGTGGAGCCAGCTTCTTCAATGCTTAATGACAGCCTTGAGTACAGGGCTGGGGGCTTGGGGCTGGGGAATTTCCCCAGCTACTACCAACAAAAACAAACATCAGTTACACTGTTAAATGTTCTGTCCTGGTGAATTGCTACTCAACAACAAAAACAAAAGACTAAACTATAGACTGCAAACACAAAACACCTTATAGTAACGGAGAAAATAAAATATGAAACGCCTTTTGTAGCAGTACACAAAGACAGAATATAAATCTCCTACTACATGTATGTCAATCTACAGTATTAACTTAATACCTTCAGCAGGCTATGACTTGAAGAAGATTTTGTATTAATCATCCTATTATGCAAATTAGCACTGTGTCGTCCCTTAGCAGATGCAGTTGATTCAATCTGGTTCTCAATGGAAGGACTCGCTCTTTGAACAACAAAAGTCTGATTTTGCTTTTCTTTTTGACCACCTTTCAAAGAATTGTTCTGACGATGGCCAAAGGCTTTCAAATTTGTGAATCCTTCAGAAGTATTCATCTCTTCCTCCTCAGGACCAAACGAACTGCAGCTAACTGTCCTTTTTCGTGCAGATCTGTTCCGACTGCTTCTCTTCTGATGTTTACCGCCTTTCTCTTTTGTAGAACAAGTCGTGAGATCTGAAAATGAAATGGCTCTTTGCCTTTCTTTTGTTTTAATTTGATTCTTGACATTAGAAGGACTCTTTGTAAGTTCACTGGGATGGTAAGTACTCCACGCAATGCTTGATCGCATCCACCGCCGCTTGTATCCATAAGGGCTTGAAGAGTACCTTGCCTCCTCTAAATTACTTGTACTTTGTGAAACTTGTAAAGAAAGGTTTGAGATGTCTTCACTTAATGACTTCTCCTCCCTTTCAGCTTTATCATTAGCTAAGAGATGTGAAAAATTCAGTGGTGTTTTCAATGTTTCCTTGATCAAGGCTTGTGTCTCTTTACATTGCTTCTCAAAGACTTTTTGTTGTTGAGCTGTCAAGCAAGACACTTTTACAGAAATAAGCGCAGTACCACACTCAATACACCAGTTAGCAGCCTTGCTGTTGACTTCATTGCATTTTGGACAAACTTTTCCCTTGGCATTTCCATGACCCTCTGAAGATGGCACCAAAGCGCCATTTGTTTGTTTACAATCATGTGACGGTACAGTACTACTTTCATTAATACTGGTTTTGTATGTCGGATCTTCAGTTCTATTTATTAGGGCATCTCTTATCGCAAATTCATTTTGCATGGGACCTACAGTGACAGATAAGCCATCTTCACTGATGACTGATGGTACATCGGTAGGATGCAGGCCATTTACAATACTGCTATTTTGCTTGGAATGTTTTAAATCTTTTGGAGTTCCACAACCTTCTATAAACTCAGTCAGCTCCATAAGAATTTTATCCTTGCCTCTTTTTTGTTTGAGTTTGTGACCTTGCTTTTTGTTAATTGAATGGTCTCTCTGTCTTGGACTTATTTCCCCATTAACAATGGCAGCATCTTGATTTTTTACAACTTTCCGATAATGAACATCATCACACTTTGAGCCAAAACTCAACAAGCTACTCTCAGAATCAGAATTTTCAAAGCCAGAATATAGTGGACCATTTATTTGGGGTTCAGGACAACTAAACTCTGTGCATTTTGTTGTTTTATCATTTATGTCACGAGGTCTTATTTTATCATGCAATGGCCTGCGTGTTTCTCTTGGAGATTTACCACCATAGTGTACTTTATAATTGTTTTCATGCTTGTGCGATGATGCAGGGAAAAGTCTTTGATCTTTCCAACTTGGTTCCTTGAGATATGCATTTAAATCAAGCTCCCCAGAATGCACAGCCTCTTTTAAGCCCCATAACTCAAGTTTGATCTCTTCTTCATCAGTTTCAAAACCTCGAGGTGAATTTATGTTCTGATAATTAAAGCTATCCCTGTTAACAGTGTCGTAATTACCACCACTGAAACTGCTCAAGAGAGGCGTTTCTAAAGACTCCAACTTATACATTTCATCTGATGTCCCCTGCTTTGCGCTGCTTTGTAACGGATACAAGTCGAATTGTTCGATGCTCGAGCCATGAGTTTCATGATCACATAGTGGTACCTGGCTCGCAGAGATGTGCTTTGATATATTGCGATTTCTGTCGTGAAACAAGCTTAAATCCTCTTTTTCTTGCGGTCCCAGACTGCTATCAAAAAAGGCCAGGCGTTTCTGGCGTAAGAAATCAGCATTCAGTCTTGGAGTAATCTTCTTCTCTTGTTGGTCGGTTGTTTTTGATAACCGATCGACGTTCGAATGTTTTGACGTGCATTCGAACGACACGACGTGTTCTTCGCCGACTCCTGTAGCTTCTACACGGTCAGGAAACTGTGCCAAAGTCACAGAATTTCTGAAATCTGCAAGGAAAGTGCTTTCCAAGCGAGAATTCGAGAAATCGATTTCTCCATTTTTTTCACGAAATTCGTGGTTTGTGTGAATTCGCCCGTCACTTAAACCGAAACGAGTCCTGACGACATCCGAGGTGCTGACATCATCCCCGGCAGTCAGAATAGAATTTTGGATTCTTTTTACCCAGTCTGAAGCAAACTCTTTCACATCGTCATCGCTAAGCTCTTCCATCTAGACTCATGCATGAAAATTTATAAACCTGATCGGACCTTCGTTTTTGCCCGAGCAGTAAATTTGTGAAAGTTGTCATGGTCACTACGCATGCTCTCTCAAAATGCCGCTGACTAATCTTGGCTTTCTCGCCCGCCAAATCACAGCCTCGTCTTCAAGTTTGTTCCTAGTCTTGTTCCTAATTAGCGTCCTGTCTTCGTCGCCATATTTCTTTTACAGCGATTTTATAAACTCAAGATGGATTTTCAGAACAGAGCGGGTGGTAAAACAGGCTCCGGTGGCGTTGCTTCCTGGTCAGAATCAAACAGAGACCGGCGAGAGCGCCTGAGGCAGCTTGCTTTAGAGACAATAGACCTCAACAAGGTAAAATAAGTGATGATTTGGATAGCTTTAAAAACTTCTCCGGTGACCAAACGAGACTACACGTGTAGCAAAATATGCTTGCAGTTTTCTTACAGGATCATTTGGCTTGTTTACTTGTCTACTGAAGCAATCAAAATAACAAGACATAAATGCATGTTGCGTAATTAGAGAAATATTTTGGTTTATTTGTTCTTTAACCAAAGTTTTATCTCATTTAGCATGGGTTTTTTTTTTACATGAAAGGTTTTTGTCCAGCTAATGTTGTGAATATTCAATTTGTCTAACTCACAACATACAGCTGTACATGTAACATTGGAGTTGCTGATATTAAGCAAAATGAATCTGTAATCTATATGAACCTAACTTTAATACATGTGTATGGTTAGAGCATCTGACCAGTGTGCAGAAAGTCATAGGTTCAAGTTTCTTTTCTCATGCTTGTTATATGATGAACATTACATCTTTCTCATTAGCTCAAAATTAATTCATTCCTGTTTTGCAGGATCCATATTTTATGAAAAACCATCTTGGTTCCTATGAATGCAAACTGTGCCTTACACTACACAACAATGAGGTGAGTTGGTACTTACAGAAATCACTATATCAATGTTAATTTTTCTCCCCTCAGCAGGGAGGGAGTGCTGGTATGGAGTTTCCTTTGTTATCGTTAAGGCCAGTTTACACAGGCAATTTTATGTACAGCTGTAGTATGCTCGAGCTCGTGATGAAAATCCCTGGAGTAAACTAGTAGCCATTTCAGTGCAATTTGGGCACAGATACAATGCAACTTGATTGCAGTTTTTGGAAACTTATGGCAAATTGCTGCAAATAGTCCATTTTACAGTTGTGTGCTTGGCGACCTTGCCTTTGAGTGGAAGTGAGGCTGGAGGTGACCTTGCTTTGATACAAACCTTTCTGCCTTTCATATGTTTATCATGCTGTTCTCATGCTAACTAGGTAAATTTACATCTGAAAAGCTCCAAGGTCTGTATCATAACAAGGTCAACTTGAACCTCACTTCCATTCAAAGGCCAGGAGACCAAGAAGACAACTTTAAAATGGTCTATTTCACCTGAATTGTACAGAAATCACCGCTAGTTTGCACTTGCAAACTCGCATAACAAATCGCATAAACTGGCTTTCATCAACTGTTGCTTTTGTCCCCTCAGAGATTTGCATGAATATAATTCTGAATTGCAAAATGATTGGGAGAGGCGAATAAAGCCAGATAATCAGTAACCATGTTGTATTTTCAAACTGTTGCCTTTGTTGTTGTGATACAGGTTTATTTTCTTTATTTCTTTCTATTTTGATATTTACTTTAGGGAAGTTACCTGGCTCATACCCAAGGAAAGAAACATCAATCAAACCTGTAAGCATCAGAACTTAATCACTAACCTGTGAATCATTCAGCAAAGACAGTTCAACAGTTGCATGCTCACTTGTACATGTACCCAGTCGCTATTACAAATTCAGAAAATGAGAAAAAAATACAAAGGAGGTCTGTAACAAGTGAATGGCAAGTGTGTGGAGTACATGTATGCCAGTAAGGGAAGAAGGAAAATGATGTCACTTGTAATTCACCCGTTCCAGACCTCCTCCATCTTTTTCTCTCGTCTCCTGAATTTTTTTTAATAGCAGTTGGTTATGAGTTACAGTTGGGGGATAGAAGAAAAAAGATCATACACTCAATTAGATGCTTTTTAACAACTAATAGCAGAGTTTAAAACATACAGTGTACTGTCAGTATGATTCCCCTCCATATGTGCAAGCAACTTTTCTACAATGTTGAGTAATTATTGTGTAATTAAAAGCATTAATTGGTTAGCGTCATTTCTGGGCAAGTTGCTGAGTGCTAGTTTACAAATCTACAGCTTTTAACAAGGCTGTTATTTTGGTGATTAGTATAATGAAATTTGTTTATTGTTTAGGGCTCGTCGTGCTGCTAAGGAAGCAAAAGAGGCACCAGCCCAGCCCGCACCTGTGAGTACTTTTCTTTTCTTTCAGACAATACTGAAAATACCCCTTACAAGCTCCCCCCCTCCGTCCATGTTATCTGTTGGTAACAAAACATTATTCAGGTTATACCCCCTCGTGTATAACTAAAACAATGCTTCTTTGTCACAACACATGTAGAGCTGTGATTAGATTTTGAAACAGGTATTGCTCTGATCTTAACACCCGTAACAAGCTTGTTGCTGTGTCAGTACATTTAACATATATAACAGGCAAAATCACCTGTAACATCAAGGTCCCATCAAGTGTACTCACCTGCTACAGGTGATGGCCCTTAATAGATACTACAGCCCTGAGTTGTGTACATGTATATATGCTTAACATGGACTGGCCTACATGTACACAACTGGTATAAACAGTCAAACATCTTTTTACAGACACTTTCATAATACTGACACCTCTCTATTATGGACAAATCTCTAGGTCACGAAGACACCAAAATTCATACAATCCCTACCTCTATAATACACTTATTACAGACACCTCTATAATGTGGACACATGGGTTTGTCCCTTTGGTGTCCATGTCAAGGAGGTTCCTCTGTACTTTACAGTGATCTCACTTGAAGTTGTTAAGCATTACACCTGCTTGTTGGCCATGTTCCATGTTGTACATGTAATACCTGTGTGCAGAAATGTACATTGTAGCAATTGCTAAAAAATATTAAGAACTCAATTTTTTGTGTTTACATTGTATGTATGTAGTATGTGAACTTAAATAAATGTTTTTTTTTTTGCTTTACAGGAAAAGCCAAGAGTATCTGTCAAAAAGTTTGTCAAGATTGGTCGACCAGGTTATAAAGGTATGAAGAATAATTACCAATACCCGTAACTAAATTTTATGATTTATCTCTTTTAATTCTCATAATACAATTTACACTCTCCTAACAGTTCTGTGTAAAATTAAATTAGTGAAAAACTGACAGATGAGTCAACTAGTTTAATAAATAAACAATTATCAGTCAAGGACAGCCTCTAAGAATGAATGTGGACGTAGGGGTTGTAATATTATTATAGACCACTTTGTACTTAACCCTTTAAGAAATTTAAGAAAAATCCTGATTTTGTTTTTGTAAAATATTGAAAAACAAATGGTGCCATGCAAAAGTACTGCTGAAGCGGTTTCATTTGAATGGTCACACCATAGGATTTTATTGACTGACTCAAAAGATAGAACTACACTACAGCTGTACGTACATGTCTGCTTAATTAACTCTGGGAGTGAAAGGGTTAATGGAAATCATTGGTAATCAGGGCAAACATGGCACTGGATTCCAATACAAACATTGTATTTAGCAGCATGTTTGCCATGATAACCCATGATCCCCCAACAAGCATGAAGTCTTTTCAGCATCAGAGGTCATACAGAGGTCATGCAGTTTGGTTTTGACTTGTTTTGTTGAGTTTTCAATACCAATACACTAACAAAAAAGTGTTGGAGATTAAAAACTTGAAGAAAACAGTATGATGACTGTACACATATACTGTTAAGAGCAGAAACACTTACATGTAGACACACAATTCAACTTTATACACAATATTGTGTCTGATTCTTCTTTCACATGCATTTCGGCAACAATGCATTCATTGTTTTAATTATAACAGTTTCAAAGTTGAATTTAAAATTTGCACACGATGGTGCACCATACATGTCAAGGCCTTCACCCTACAATTTGTACACTAATATTTCATATTTTTCTTTTCTTTTTACATTAATACAGTTACAAAACAAAGGGATCCAGACACTGCACAGCACAGTCTTCTATTTCAGGTAAGTGCATGATCAACATCTTACATGCATTTCTCTTTACAATATCGATATTAATATTAGAATACTGTACATATGTTGTAGTTTAAAATGAATCTTAGGTCAAAATGATTTCAAACTAGTTTAGTTTGATTTTCTTTTGTTCCAGATTTATTACCATAATCCTAAGACAAAGAAAAGTACAAATCAAACTAGTTTAAAATCATTTTAACCTAAGATCATTTTAAACTACAACACATACATGAGAATACAAAAAATTGAAAAGTGGAGTTGAGGATGTGGTGTGATTTATAGCCAGAATGAGCATTTGCTATCTGGCTGATTGATTGTAACACTTAATGTACATGTAGCTACATTTATGTCATGGCTCAGTCACACAAGCTGACAATCTTGAATAAAGTTGGGCTGCTGGTGTTTGCATCAGGCACAATCCATCAAATCCTGTGCTGCTACAGTAAAAACCCGCATACAAGAACACCCATTTTCGGGGTTCAGGCTGATTGGGTTCTTATATATCGGGTATTTTAGGTGAAATCAGCCTGAAAGTGTTCTTAAGTGCTCTTAATTTTTTACTTCTAAAAAATGTAAGGGATTTACTAACTATGATGAAATACATAACTTTGAGCATGTTTTTGTGTTTTCTCCTTATCATTGCCCTGTCTGTTGAAAATAAAGGATGTGACTGACACTTTGACAAATGGTGACATTCATTTTATTGCATATTTTTCATGTAATCATTAGACTTTTAATTCCAATAAATACAGTTGTTGTACATTTGCTATACACAGCAAGTGAAATTACTAGCATTTATACAGAGATCTTAGTGCAATACCACAGTAAAGCTACAGACACTGTTTGTTCTATTAAACTGAAAAGAGAAGAGTTTTTATGTATAAGAACAATTTTCAATTTTCAGGCTGAATGTGTTCTTATATACCGTATATGCTCCTTTTTTATCAAATTTCAGCCTGGGTGTTCTTAATCCATGCAGGTTTTTACTGTATATGTATTATACACTAAAAGGTCTCAGATTTCTCACTTAGTTAAATAAAATAATGATGTATTGAATTTGGTTGGATTATTTTCCTGATTCTGGTAAATTGCATAGTTTAATATCTACTTGTACATTACAAGTAGCAGTGGAAGTCATTTGAGCATAGAAGGTCACAAGGCCCAGTTAGGGGGTGTGTGCATGTCCTTAGTCCTGGAGGTTCATGTGTTGTTGCATGAGTTGCATGCACTACCATGCCACAGGTTCACAATTTCACAGAATCTTCTTGTTGTTCATTATCATTTCACTTCACTGAATATGAATGTCTCTGTTTCAACACCATGTTGTTCATTGGAATTTCCCCTAATTTGGACAATGGCTCTTCTCAGGTCAACCCACATTGTATGTGGAATCAAGCCAAAAATTGTCAATTTTCCTCGCTTCTAGTTTATTTCTATTTTTTTTACTTGATTTTGCTCTCACTGGTTATTTGCCCATTATGTCTTCTAGTGACTGCATGTGTATGACCTTAATCCACTAGTGTGTGCTGTTTCGTATCAACTTACAACAAAGTTCTACAAAGAAAATTAATTTTTTTTTGACATATGAATGTACATGTATATAATGAAAATTGCTTATAATAAATTAGGAGATATGCTGTACATGCAGCCAATTTACATGTAAATGTGACGTTTTGTGAATTCACTTGCTGTAAATTATTGTGTTATTTTTGTTTGCTCTGTAGGTGGATTATCCCGAGATAGCAGAAGGTATCACTCCACGACACCGCTTCATGTCAGCTTACGAGCAGCGAATTGAACCACCAGATAAAGCTTGGCAGTACCTTTTGTTTGCAGCTGAACCTTATGAAACTATAGCCTTCAAGGTGTGTTAACTTCAGAGCATATTATTTTACAAAACACTATCTTGCTTATGGGCACATTCCCAGCTACAAACAGTATTACTGACTCTTGAAAGTTTAGAAGTCTACTTTTTTTAACAAAGTTTGTACCTTTTGCATGTACAGTTGTGGTTTTCAAGTTGTGAATTACAGTCAAACCTTTGGTAATAGGAGCAATGAAGGGACATAGCTGCATGTCCGTATTATGGACCAGGTGTTTGTATTAATACAGTAAAGTTTATGTCACATACAGATCCATAAACTTTACCTAAGTGTCTGACTTCTTTTTCAACTTAATTGAACACAAGGTTACAAAATACATGTACATGTAAGATGTAATGAAAGGATAAGGCATGAACGGGACATGAGGCTCCATGTGAGGCCCCCAGGCAAGAAACTTAAAGGAGCTATGTAGCGAGGTGTCACTACAATCTTGAAAAACGTCCAGTGGCTGTTTTTCAAGTTTACGTCATCATCGTCGAATCCATTCAATCCTGCAGTGCTGTGATCACCAAATGGTCTCAGATTTTTCACATATGTAAATAATCTATTATATTTTGTCTTGATTTTGGCCCGGTTATTTTTCCAATTCTGAAATCGTACGGCTAAATATCTCAATATGTACGAGCAGCGATAGAAATCAGTTGACCATGGAATGTCATGGACAAAGGTTCTTCTTCTCTGTTGGCTAAATATAATATGTTTCAGCATATTAACATGGTACCAGAGTCTTCGCTTTGTACTTCTTTACCGCCACAGACAAACCTAACATTGTTGTTTCGCTTGAGAAAAGAGCGATGAAATTGTTGAACTTAAATCGAAACAATAGCTCTTGTGTATGTGACCACAGGTTCCGTTTTGAGTCCTGTTTCGTATCAGCGAACAAAAGAATTTTCACAGATAAAAGTGTAAACTAAAGTTACTAAAATTAGGTGAAACCTCGTGACATAGCCCCTTTAAAGTGTATATGACAGTGATTTTTTATTTGCTTGATCGAATCTACATGATGTCCTGATAAGAAAATGTAAAAAAAATTTCGATATCGATTTTCCTTCTCTGCGTTTTAGCCGTCTAAACACATGAAATTTCACTTCCGGTGTGTTACAAAACCGCGCAAGAAGAAAGACTGGAAATAGTCCGCTGTGACGTCAATACGGGAATGCCGGTGTTGAGGTTTCTTGGTTCCTCGCATTTTTTGGTGCGCCCTGAGGAAGAAACATGGTTCTATCAAGGTGTGTTGTCTATGGTTGTAGCAACACGCACCAAAAAATGGGGGAACAGAGAAACTGCGACACTGGCATTCCGGTATTGACGTCACAGCGGACTGTTTCCAGTCTTTCTTCTTGCGCGGTTTTGTAACACACCCCGGAAGTGAAATTTCACGTGTTTAGACAGCTAAAACGCGGAGAAGGAAAATTGACATAAAAAAAAATTGTTTCCATTTTCTTATCAGGACATCATGTAGTTTCGATCAAGCAAATATAAAAATCACTGTCATATACACTTTAAAATAAAATTATAGTTAAATACAAAATTAGGGTGACAGGGGCAGATACGAAATAGCGACCAAGTGCACAGCATGTATCTACAAACCTGTACATCAAAAATAGAGTTAACTAAAGAGGAATACAACTGAGCCACTTGGATGGGCTATGTGTTAATTTTGATCCTTTAGGGTCAAAGTGAACTGTCATTTAATAAGGAGATAACCCTATTTCCGACGTGTCAGTGGGGAGAAGTTCATGAATAGGGGTAACAATAGGACTGTGAAGTCCATGCAGCTCCAGGGTAGGGCTACAAAGGATGTGGTGAAGCCATGTGTGGACTAGACAGTGTAATAGTTTTAATTGTATTTTTCTACATGTACATTTCCTGTAGATTCCAAGTCGGGAAATTGACAAAGATGAAGGAAGGCTTTGGACTCAGTGGAATAAAGACACTAAACAGGTGAGCAAAAATGAAAATCTCCAATCACAAATAACAGTGGTTGATTATGGGAATATGGTAAAAATTGAATGCCTTTATGATGGCATCTTATTTAATTTTGTTTGTTTGTTGTTGTTTTTTGCATTGCATGTAAATGTTTTGTTTTTCCTCAAAAGGTGAAGTACATCACAGAAAATTACTGTAAAACGAGAACATGCATCAGCATTCTGCACATTATAAAAAAACCTTTTCCAAGCGCAATACTAATTTATTGTTGCTTTTTGTATGTTTGTTGCCTGCCAAGCAATCCTTGCCCTTCTTCACAAGCCCAAAGGAGGTCTGCCAGTTGCTATATTGACATAGAATACATGTACATGTAGGTCCCAAACATGTACACTCAATAGCAATTAAATCTTCCATACATGAACGTCTGAGGACCACACTCAAATGCAGTGTTTTGCTGCAGTTGGAAATGCCTTATCAGTACCCAATACAATGTTACACAGTGTCATAACTACCATTGTCAATGATACAGTGGTACCATACAGGCATCTACATGCAGGGTTTTAAAGGGTCCTACACTGGACTGGGTATTTTCCCCGCCTGTTGTTGTGTTAATTCCGATAGTAAAACAAAACATTGACAACAACAGAGAGCAATTTTACCCAGTTACTATCTTCACTTCCCCACGTGTTACAACAACCCTGTACATGTATATATAGTAGAATTAATTTTCCAACACTTATTGGATAATAATAATTTTATAATAAATGTCATGTTTCACTGTATAAAAGCCCTTGTATAATTTCCATTCACATTGTAATCTTTGTCCATTTTCTTTCAGTTTTTCCTCCAGTTCCATTTCCGCCTGACACCAAATCAAATTCAACAGCAGCAACAGAAGAGAGGCAGTGGACAACAAGGCATGCCACCTGGTCTGGCACCTCCACCACCGCGAAACATTCCATCTGCAAACCCTCTTAATCCTTTTGCTCAGCACTGATGACTGTTAACTCCCTACAGAGGGTTTTGTGAACATGTCAATGAGATGTTTACAGAACTTTCTGTTGTAAAGATTGTAACAACTTTAGGTATTTTTATTTAAACACTTCAAAACATGAAATGTATTAATTAGGGTTCATAATTTAAATAGAAAAGTTGAGATCTCATTGTTTACTAATAAAAGTGTAATGCTATGAAGTTGGGGTGTTGGTTTTCTTGGTTGCCCTTATGTTTTGCCTCACCTGGCTGATGCTAACTTAAGTTTCTGTAGCATGAAACAGTCAGGCATATGACTGTTCTTGCCTGTTTGGGCTGCTACATTAGTCCATTATAGAGTACCTATATTAGCTGGACCATAGAAATTTACACCAGCATTCAGTATATAAGTGTAGTGGTTCACTCATGCAGGCCCACATTGGAGCTCTGCTAGAAACAGTCTGTGTTTTTGTTTTCATGTTGCCTTTTTTTTATAATACTTTCCCTTTTTTGTTCTCAAAAGTAATTACCGGTAGTTATTAGCAGAAGCAAGCAATCCAATTGTCAGACAATAAAATATCTGCTGGACTTTACTCTCTGTAACCTCACTTTATTGTAATCAAACAAAATTTAAACACAACATTGTCACAGTTTGTTACAACCTGTCACCAGACCCTCTGAATTTTATTGATATCTTATTATCATGACAAAAATTAACAAATGCTGCATAATGCACTTGAGGTATATGTTGTGGTGCAATTTTGTCCTTGGTGCAACTTTATTTTCCTTTGTGTAAAACTCATTATCATGCATATTTCCATACCCAAAAACAAAGGAAAATAAAATTTGCACCAAGGACAAAATTGCACCACAACATATACAACTTTTTTAAATAACATTTATTCAATCAACAGTCAACACTACTTACAAAACTTAGACTACCTAGAATACAATAGACTACAACACATATGCACACGCACACACATACATGCATACATACTTTATTGTGTCCTCCCCAAAGGGGCTTTTCAGGGACAATCGATAATAATAACTAATTACAATACTTAACTTATTACTAATTACAATGCTTAACTTATTTAATTACTCCACTTAACTATGTC
This sequence comes from Cladopsammia gracilis, assembly GCA_022457155.1. NCBI lineage: Eukaryota > Metazoa > Cnidaria > Anthozoa > Scleractinia > Dendrophylliidae > Cladopsammia > Cladopsammia gracilis. The sequence goes on from JAJGOT010000521.1 coordinate 373,535, forward strand.
ATGACTTGCATACCTACAGAACTCCTACAATACGATCTTTTGTGTAAATAGTATATGTAACTTTGTAGTAACTACTTCAAGGGTAACATCTTCAAGGACACATTTTTATTTTTAATTTAATTGAAGAAAAATAACCAATAGGCAAGTTGAGTACACAGAAATTGTTACTTTTTTAAAATTATACCTGAATTGTCTTTATGAACATTAATGCCCCTAAATATCTGGGTTAACCCAGGATAAAAAGCTAACCAATGATTTCATTTCTTATAATTGTTAAAATAATTTCCAAAGGATATTTTAAGGTACAAGAGATGACAAGTGAAAGCAGAAGCTGAAACTTTCAAAAAATTTTCATTGATTAGTTTGATTTAACTGGATTCACAATATTGAAGGGCTCCCTGCAATAATGTCCTAAGTGTGTTTTTGGAAAATTTTTACTGGAAACTTGGATTTTTGGCCTCAAAAGGGACTCACTTGCCAAAATTATGACTGGATCATGTAAATACGACTGAAAGGATTTAAACCAGGTCAACAAATCTATTGTCGAACAGAATAAATTTTTATTTTGAAAAGATACATAGTGTGCCCTGGGGGGCATAGGGTGTCACAGGGGCCCAAAACATTTTCACAAAGATGTGGATTTTCTTCCCCATTTTGGAGCTGTTTTAAGTACCTTAACAATAATAAATCATTAATTTGACAAAACTGTGCTTTTAAAGGCCTAAAACATACAATTTTAGTGAAAGTTACCAAAAGTGCACTCAGGACGTTCTTTCAGGTAGCCCTTCAATTGATGCCAATACTGAGTTAGCTCAATTACAGTGCTTTGAACAAACCCGGCCCTGGGGTATTTATTTCTTTTTTTTAACCGTTCAGCACCGTGGATCATTTATTTGAGTAAATATGGTATATATGCAAACTAGGAAACTGTGTTTTATGAATGGTGTCATTTCACTTAATTAGAACTCTAGCTTTTCAATCTTCATAACTTAAATGATTTATTGTAAACAAAATCATCAGAGAATGATTCCATTCTGGAACTGAATGGTCTGTCTGTGAATAAAATTGCCGTCCCCATACATGTACATTCCTAGCTGTAGCAAAAATTTATTCATTAATTAAAAATATATATAATTTAAGGTATTAACTGAAATTTCTAAGAAAAGTTAATTTTTTTTGCTATCGCTAACAGTAAAAAAAGTAAACTAAGCAATGCTTTAATAGGGATTCTAGCAATAAATTTGAAAGAAACTGTTCATGACAAAACACTAGACAAAAAGCACTGAACTTCAGGATTGTTTTCGAATTCAATGGATACAACTTTTGTTTCACAAGTAAATAAAACTTGTACATGTATCCATGAGTGGTTTTGCACTTGGCCTCAGTTTGAAAAGGAGGCTAAAAGCAACTGGGTAATGGGCTATTCAGTTTATGAAACATCACAATATGTACTTATTGACTAAGTGGGAGGGCTTTGGCTCGAGGTCATGGTGTATGGACCAAGTGCAGCAAGGTCTGTGCGCCATGACTGAGAGCCAAATATTTTCCCATCTGTCTCTATATAGTCTAGTCAATTTATTAGGTTTTTTTATCATATGACCAATATGGAGACAAAATTGCTTGCAATTATAAAACACGAGGCCATACACTTTTGTTGAAGGGCGGTATGGCTTTTTCCGGCTCTCGTAAATGCATACATAAATCATACGTAAATCCTGTGTTATGTCACAAAAACCAGACTGCTCGGAATGACTGGATGACAAGCTCACTTGGGTGCCACGTGCTGGAGCTAAGAAAAAACTTTGCTAACAAATTAGAACTACTAAAATGTTCAAGGTTTTTACCTACTAATGTCCTGCTTAAATTCTATTTGAGTGTAATTTTGCTGTCTATTAAGTATGGTTTCGTTTTATGGAGTTTGTGCTGCAATTCGGACATGATCAATGCAATAGAGAGACTTCATTGTAGGGCTTCTAGAATTATCTTTAATTTCCCCAAGGATATGGATGTATTAGATTTTGTAACTAAAGGTGGAAAACAATTGAAGGGCCGAGAGCATAACCAGCCTATGTGACTTTTCATTAATTTTTTTCCTTTTTTCTCGCTCAGATTTGCCCATTTTTGGCATATGAACTACAAATTGGTTGCAAAACATTGTTCAGAATTTTGTTGTTTTTTTTTTCCGTCGTTTTCGAGAAATTCCGAATGCAAAAAAATCAAAGGCTCCTATTGTAACGCAATATTGTGGTAAGCTTCTGTTTTCACACTGACACGGTAAGGATTTTTGACGAACGCAAAAAAAAAAGTAAATCACTTTCATAATGTCCAGTTCTAAAAAAAAAAAGGATGCTGAGCGTGAATCGAACCTGGAGCCGTCCTTGCGCAGATCCCGGAGCCAAACCACTAGACCACCGAGGAACACATGCTCAGCGCAGACTAAGTTTTATTATTTGAAGGTACATATGCATCAAAACGCGTATCTCTATTTGAAAATCCTTTTAGATCGATTTTAATGTTGCATTAAAGACTCGATCCAAATGCGAAACATCTTTCGGCCAGCCAGCAAGAACTCACTTCGAGCTACCAAAGCTGTATTTCAAGTGTCCCACCACGCACAGCAGACCCATCTGCCACTGTCGCAAAGCATGTCGGGAAATCCTAAAATGAAAAAAAATCCCAAAAACCAAAATGGAGTTCCTGCCCTAAAATTATTGCAAAATACTATAAGTCTCAAAGCACTTCAGATGTCGGGCATTTCGACCACGGCACGGGATAGGAAATGGCCCACAACTCTCAACACTGCCCCTTATCTGATCCGAAGTGATTCCAGACTTTCACGCTGGCTCGTCTTGCCCAACAAGGTCCGTTTTTCACCTCGATCGCTGAATGGCACTTCAGACACAAGGAAGGACAAGAAACACGACTCGTTTCTTTGAGAGGTGCTAGAGACTTAATGATGTCTTTCAATCACCGGACGGGTCTCATACATGTTGGATTACACACACGCTACTATACAGAGGCGATGTGTTGCCATAGTGAGCTCATGATAGATAAGCGAGTCAGGCGTGCGTAAATAACGGTATTTTCGTTGGCACTGGTCAGAAGTATTGCAGTCGTGTATTCTCACGGCCAAACTGCTTTTAAATGTACAGTCAGCACTGGAGGGCCAGAACTCTGCTTTTTTCAGGTGAAATTAGTCAAATTTGTTAGGGTTAGTGCAAATTCGACAAGAGTTTATGATTATTATTTGTTGTACGATAAAATGAGGCAAATCTGAGCGAGAAAAAATAACAAAAAGTCACATAGGCTGGTTATGCTCTCGGCCCTTCAATTAGACTAGATTATAAAGTTGAAATAGTTCAAGTACTTCACAAGGCATATAATGACATCTTACCAGAGTGCTTATCTAAGGGTATATTTAAAATGAGAAATAGTTGTTACTCTTTACGTGATAACGATGCAGCTTTTATCCCAAGATACAACAGTAGATTTATGCAAGAATCATTAGCCTATCGTGGATCGATTCTTTGGAACTTAGTTAACTATAATGATAAAATAACCAGACCTTCCAACCCCATCACATGCAAATCTGGAGGTTTTGAAAAAAAGTCCAGAAAAACCTGGAGACTGGGACCTCGAACCTGGAGATTTCCAAAATATTTGCAGAGCTGATAAGATTCTCATCGACAACATGGTGTTAATTGCAGGAATGGCTCCGAGCGACACTTAGAAAATTTTTCACCAATTATAGAATTTTTTTCCTATCAGAAAAAGAAAAATGCAATAAATCACCTAGAATCGAACCCGGAACCTCCTGCGTACTAACATCCCTCCTTCACCACTAGACCACTGGGTTGATCCAACAAACCCAACAAAAATTTAATTATAAAAGGTGACCCTATCCCTAAATCTAACCTAATCGCAAATCTAGCTTAGATCTAATAATCGCTTTGCCTAGGCCTAATTTTATCTGATAATAAAAGCCTACTTTTGTTCTAATCCAGGCACAAAAAAAGAGAGAAATGAATGCTAATGATCACGAGGTCAGCGGTTTCCTTTCAAACGGCTCGGAGCCATTCCTGCATTTAATGACTTTTTCATCGACAACAAGTAGCCATTTTGAAATTTGTGTTCGAAGGCTAAGCTTTCCCAGAGACCTTAGCACACCGATATTTCACTGGAATGAGGCTGACATTGTACCCAGGTTTCTCTCACAAATAAGTTTGATTAATTCGGCTGTTATGAACACAGATTGTTCGATATTTCTCCATACTTTGCGGAATTTTTTGGCAATTTCAAGGTTTTCTGGTTCACTGTGAGATTTAGAGGCAAACCCGTGAGATGGCATCCCATACTGTGAGTCTCACACTCAAACCGTGAGAGTTGGAAGGTCTGAAATAACTAATTTAAATTTTAAGGAATTAAAACCACCTCTCACTGCCAAAGAGTACTTTGTAAACTTCATTTGTGAAAGCTCGACTGCCTCCATGTCTCATTATAGAGAAAGTGATTTTGTGTTTTTTTAGAAGTCTATCTTATCTTATAAAATAACAAGTACTTGATTAATTTAATTATATTTATTAATATCTAAACTATAGATTAGCTAATTGTATTTAGCATTTTAATTATAATTATATTATAGATGTAAAAAGTTCATAATGTAATATAGTGCATGACCCCACAAGCTTTTTAGCTTTAAAATCCATCGTGTTTACATATAGGTTACTTACTTACTTACTTACAGCCCTCATACAGGACTTTTATCAATGGTTTTGCAAAGAAAAGGCTTGCAGGGCCATACGGGTCATATATGATAATATGTATGACATCTTATCTATTCATAAATCTGAATACGATGGTTATAGAAGTCAGACACAACTATCTTACCATCGCTAAGGACTGCTGTTGAGATTGGTGTATTAAACTCTCCTATCCCACTTCCTTTTGTTCCAAACTTGGCAACAAACTTTCCACTCAGCTCAAACACCTGGACTCTGTGATTTTCTTGATCACAAACCATCAGGTGTCCTGCCTTATTCACAGACAAGCAAAAAGGATTGTTGAACTCCCCATCTCCATTTCCCTTCTTTCCAAATTTGTAAAGAAAGTTACCCTTCCTATCAAAGCATTTGACAGAATGATCACCCATGTCTGATACTATAAGATAGTTGTTATGTTGGATACAGTGACAGGGTTTGGTGAAAGAGCCCTCTGTTCCAATTTTATGTAAAAATTGACCACCAGGCGAAAATATCTTAATTAATCTGTTTTGTGAATCAGCAACAATGAAATTGCCATCACTGTCAAGAGACAAACCAAGAGGATATTTAAGCTGATGATCAAGACCTCCTTCTTCCCCAAATTGGCTAATGTATTCCCCTTGTCCATTCAGTACTTGAATCCTGTGATTGAACTGTTCAGCCACAATAACATTATCATGAAAAGCTATCCCAGCAGGTATGTTGAACTCTCCCTGTTGACCACCCCTTTTACCAAAAGATTTTATGTGAATGCCATTACTGCTAAATACATGAATCATATGTTTACCAAAATCACTCACTGCAATTTTGTTTTGTTCATTTACTGCTACTCCCCAAGGACGTTGCAAGGTTTCAACAGATGAACCTTCTTGTGGAAAAGAAAACACAGGTTTGAACTGTCTGGGTTTGACTTGAATTGCATAAGGACTGCCATGAACATGTTCTCCATTTACCTTCACTGATGCCTGGCATGTTCCAGTTTCTTTGACAAAGTAGCTGATCTTGTAAGTGCCATCTTTGTGATCTTGGACTTGTACTTCAGTTGCACAGTTTTCTCCTTTGCTATTATTGATCTCCAATGTTATGCAGTCGCGCTCTTCATCACATTGTTGCAATTCCATGTTTCTGGTTGTCACAACAAGTTGTGCTTCAAGTCCAACAATCGCTTCACTGATTCCTTTTCCTTCAACACTTGATTGTTGTGGTTTGGTCTGGGTAAGAAACCCTAGAGAGCCAATTTGTTGAACTGTTACAAGATCAAACAACTGTTGATTTTTCACAAAATCAAATTTGGGAAAACTTCCATTGTCACAGTCACCTGTGTCCTCTTGGTCATCTTCCTCCTTAAATATTTTGTCTAGCAATGCATTCGGTTGCATGAGTTGAGCACTTGTGCTTCGCTTAAAAAGTGTTTCAGTTTTTTCAATGACTGTTTCATGCATTTTTATTTGTTCTTCAAACTCATCCTTTTGGAATCCTAGATGTTGCAAAGATACTTTTGTTTTTCTTTCCACATCTTCAAAGATTTCCTGCTTCTTAGCTTCGATGGCTGCAATAATACTGTCAGCATACTCCTGCACGTTTCTCTTCACACTAGCAGCTTGTTCTTGGACTTCAATAATATTTTCTTCAAGGATGGCAATTTTACTTATCTTTGTTTGCATGCTTTGTTTCTGAAATTCAATCGCAGACTTAACTCTTAACTTCCGCTCATTTGCAGCCAATTCTAATAGCATCTTCGCATGTCCTTCGTGATCTGTCAAAGCACAGGCATTGCAAATACCAACTTCACAAATCTTGCAAAAGAATTCCAATTCTTTCTTTTCGTGGCCTGTCATTCCACAAAATGCTGGCCGCTTTAAAATATTTTCAAAGTCTTGATCTTGAAAGTCTTTTAGTGCCAGCGCATAGTGTGCTTTATTGGCTTTGATTCCATTGTGAAAACTGATGCAGTCGTCACACCAAAACACACAACACTGGAAACAATAAAAGCTTTGTTTGCTTTGCTTGTCGCAATTTCCACACTTTACCCCGGTTGTATTGCACTCTTTGATGGCTAATACATCGAGCAAACTGTTAATACGAAAGTTTGTTGGCAAAGCGCTTAGGTTTCCACTTTCAGGGACCTTGAATTCCTTTCTGCACTCCGGACATGCAATTTTATCTCGGCTCGCACTCGTTCGTTGAATCCCGTTCAGACAGTGAAGGCAAAAACTGTGCAAGCATGGCAGCTGCTTTGGATCAGTGTACTTGCACATACACACAGAACAGGATACTTCTTCATGAAGATTGTGCAAAAAGGTTTGAATATCCATGATGAAGACAGCAAGACAGTCGAAAATACGGGACAACGATAAACCGAATGATATTCGATCTTCTGAGCGCCTCAGCTCATGCATGCCCGTGTTAACCAATCACAAAGCGTCACTTGACATGTTTTGACGTTATTCAGAATTTCTGAGAAATGACTGGCCTGCAGTTTAATAGCTGATGATCAAATTTCCTCAGATCAAATTGCTTGGTCAAATATTCTGTGGGTAGGGCCTCTAGGGTCCTATTTTTGCAAATCAAAGACACTCGAAATTGTTTTGGCAACTGAGAAGCGGCTGGAGGACCCCCCTCCACCTCCCCCACCCCCCACTTTAATAATTTGGAGTGTAATGACGGCTAATGTGTTAAATTTGGGGGCTAAATGACCGTAAACAAATCGGCAAGCAATCGGTATGCGGCTCAGAGCCCTTACCCGAGTTTTTCAATTTAAATACGACCGAATAAGAATGTAAACAAAAATCAAATAGCGTAAAAAAATAACAGAATCAAAATAGCGTGACCTACGGTGGTTGCCGACCGGTAATTGCGTGACTATCTATGGGACCATCGAATGGTCTCATGGGATTGGGAAAAACCCTCGCCTCTCTGCCAGTTTCACTTTGATAAAATTCGTTATTTCTTTTCCGATAGATTTCCGATACTGATAGCTCAGTGGCGGGCTGAGCGGTAAGTTGACGTATTTCTAAAATTATTTCTGTGTATTCTGCAGGTCTTCCGAACGAGTTGTGATTTTAGCACAAGTTTACTTCATTTTACGTCAGAGTGAATCGAAGGGTTTGGTTTCACGGTTTAGCCACCATTTTGAAAGTGGGACAAACACGGTGCAAAATAGTGTTTGTACGAAAATTCAATGTCAAATATTTGCGGTAAAATTAGATATCGGACATGTTTTGAATCTACAAACTTAAGAAAGCTGACAAAGGGATAAAATTTGATAACTTTTAATCGAGGGGGTGAGTTATCAAATTTGATCGAGTTCGATCGAGTTATCAAATTTGATGGATACTTGGCTATATTGGAAAGCATGTATTGGCATGTGTATTACTGGTTTGCACGTGATGTCACGGCGGCCATGTTGGTGGTCAAGAACAAAACTGTTTCTTGACCACCAACATGGCCGCCTTGACCAAGAATTGGCGCTTTGAATGTTGCATAAGCTTTTAAGCTTATGATTTGTAATTTAGTCTGCAAAACACTGAAACTCAGTTCAGGTTCACGGGAAAAACGTTACAAAAAATATATAGAAAACTCAAAAACAAGAGCACCTATATCCCTTAAATTTAATCACTAGTCTAAAATGAATGATATCTGAAGCTTGCAGACTGTTGACTGTATTTATTTTAATTTTAGAAATTTATTTTTAATTAGCTGTAGGTATGAATATATTCTGGAACAACACATTTTATTAATACGATTACATGTCATATATAATTATTATATATTTTTTTCATTTGTGCCAGCTTTCCTTCTGTAATGGAATACATTCTTGATCAATATGCACAGTATATTCAGTTATAAGGGTTAGGGTTATACAGTGTATATACATATCATGTGTGTTCTAAGTTCAGGTTAACTCATATTTAATAATAATATAATTTAGAGTCCAAATCACAATAAATGTGCTATTCCTAGGAGCTGTGCAAGTCTACTTAGCATTAAAGCTAGAAATAACTGTTTATCTGCTATTAAACTTGTTAAAAGGCTATCAAATGGTAACGGCAACTTGTATAAGTTTAAAATGGTTCAAAGCCGGTTACAAACCAGTTATTATGAATTTATTCCATTCATCCACCACCATGGATGGTTGTGGATTATTTATTTACTTTTATTTACTGCATAGGTCTGTAGCTCAATGTTGAGCATTTAAGACCGCTCTAAAAGAAAAAGAATATTAATAAAAAGGTAGCAATGTGGGAAATACAAGTTTGAAATGGCGCTTATAAGTGCAAAGTAATAAAATGTTATTAATGTTTGTAATTAAATCCATTTTGAAATCACTGGTGATCCTTGGAATCTGATTGGTCCAAAATGGTGCAATTTATTTCCAAATTGCACCATTTTGGACTCTAAATCACATCATTTTAAAATGGTGCAATTTATTTCCAAATTGCACCATTTTGGACTCTAAATCGCATCATTTTAAAATGGTGCAATTTATTTCCAAATTGCACCATTTGAAATCACTGGTGATCCTCTTATTACAATATTACACTTTTTTATGCAATATTGGGGGATTTCAAAATGGATGTAATTAAGTGGTAATTGAACTTCGTGTCGTGCAATTTTGGTCTGAAATCATACTTGTGATTTCAAATCAAACTCGCGCTATCGCGCTCGTTTGATTTTGAAATCACGCGTATGATTTCAGACCAAATTGCACTCCACTCAGTTCAATTACCAATATAAATTGCGTTTTTAAATACAGCCAGTGAGGCAGACAATGCTGTCTCTTTTGGGAGTTGATTCCATTGTGCAATTGTCCTTGGATAGAAGGAATACTTATAAAAGTCCCTCTTAGCTAGCGGCTGTGTGTAATCAAATGCTTTAGAGCGAGTTGAGTACAAATGACCAGCTGATTGTAGTTTGGTGACCTTATGAGAGACTAACCTGTTTCACATTTTATATAGCATACTGTAGATAGCCGTGCTATAGTTTGCCTACCTTCTAGTGTCTTCCATTTTAGGGCTGAAAGCATTTTGGGCACATGATCTTTGCGGTTGAAGTGATTTACGACCCAGCGTGCAGCTCTCATTTGAACTATCTCAATTGTGTCAATGAGAATTGAGTTGGTAGAGGTTAAGTTTTGCACACTGGCACATAGGGCAAAGAAATAACCTCTGCTTATAGGGTAACATTTATTTATTGGTGCTGAAACAGCAGTGCAGTCTGGTACAGGCTGCAAAAAGCACTGCTGTTTCAGCACCAGTTTTACTGTTTACTACACAATGAATGTTTGCTCCCCCAGGGGGAGGGACTCCCATATAAAATTGACAAGAGTGATCATCAGAAATTCCTCTCACACATGATTAGCTCACCAACTCAAATATCCAAAGATGACTTGCTTGTTAATAGTCAAGGAGACTATCAACAGCATTTGGATCAACATGCCTATCAAAGCATTGTTGCTATGGAAATGAGTTTTGGATCTGACAAACTAAGAGAGGGTGGGGTGATGTTTGTTAATGTCTTTGATAACCATCCTTATGTCACAGAAATTGGAAATGTGAGAGTTGGCGTGGTGATTGTCAAAATCGAACCGCGCTGCTGTGGCCATCAGACAAAATTTTCTGGCCAATGTAGAGAGGTTTCAGTAAAAGGTTTCAAGTAAACGGGTACAGCAAGTAAACAAGGCTGTTCTACATTGATGGCCATTGTGGGAAGGTGGTTGTTTAAGTATAGGCTTGGCCTTCGTGTCAAGGGAATGTAGGAGCGGGTTGATGATTTTTATTTCTTTGATTATGTCCCAATATCTGTGCGTCATTGAAATGGGTATTACTGTAGATGCTTATGTCGTGGGAATGTGGGTCATTGTCTGAGCAGAAATGTTAAACCATTAAACAGGGTTGTCCCTAACAGCCGGCAGCCGGCAGAATTAACTGGCTACTTCGGTCGTTTGTGCCGGCTACTTTTGTGATAAATATATTTTTTTAAAGACAAATTATTTGTTTCTTTACTGGTGCTATCCGGCTACTTAGAAATTTTTGCCAGCTACTTGAAAAGTTGTGGACAACCCGGATTAAATACCAAACATTTCCCTTTTTGACTTATCTTTTAAGGAGGCGGGATGAACATGTCAGAAGACCAAAAGCACTGGCTGGTTGTGGGGATCGCCTTCAACAAGCTGGTGTCTCAGATTCGCCCTTTTGTGGAACAATCTTTGCAGACAGAATACCAGAGTTTGCAATCCAGTCATAACATTCATGTCCAAACTCCACCCGGACCGATTCTGAAGAATCATCCCAAACACCTGAAATATGAAAACATCAATAGCAATATCAACCACAAACTCTCTCCTGGAAAATTTGACTTTTCCAAGTTTGACTATAAAGTAACAAGCCATGTTGACTTTGCCAAACTTTATGTTCAACCCTTCATGGCCAAGTTCAGTGCATTTGATGGGAAGTGCGATGGTTCTGCTGTCCTTGTGCTACTTGCTGAGGTGCCAGTGTTTTCTCTTGCTATGCAGTCATCAGCCAAGACAGTGAGAGAACATGTGAGAAATGAGTGGGCCCACTGTAACTTCACAGACTGGGATGCAGTGAAGTTCCAGAGCAGTTTTCTGGAGATGCAGCAACTTGTCCAGTCCATCGGTTTGCCTGCAGCAGATGAGAACAAAATCTTGTCCGAGCTGAATGACTGGGAGACCAAAGGTTTCTTATTTTATCATCAAGTACTTTTAGGGCCGGTTATTTAAACAAAGTTTAGACTGTCATGGTGTTAAGCAAAACCGCAGTCTAGACCAATCTGGCATACCAATATTTAAACACTGTCAGATGTGGAGGTCCATTACCCTATCTTAGTATTTTTTTTATTTTATTATTATTATTATATTATTATTATTATTGATATTGTCTTAAGCTGCTAAGTTAGGCTTCATTTAAATAGCCGGCCCTTAACGTTCTGAAAGTGTATTTTAAAATGTATATCAACTTTAAATTCTATCACAATGTTTTCTATCTTGCGAGTTAAGCCCCTAAATATTTTTTATTGGGACATGCTAAATAAAAAAGGGGGTTTGCTTGCTGGAAGACTGTTCCTTAACTCTCAGGTTTCCAAGGCATAATGGGAGTATTACTAATCCATTCTGCATGGGACACTATTCCGGTGCAGGGTTACCCCAGCATTTTTTAGCCTCAGGTTTTGCCTAACAGTTTGCCGATACCTTAACCGTGGTCAAACGAGAGAAATTTGCAAAAGTTAAGGTGGCTGAACACAGTTTCACTGTACCTATGCATCATTCATTGTCATTTTAAAACTACTAACGTATGGGTGCCCAAAATTGGTGGGGCATACGATTAAGCAGCAAGCTATATATTTTGATATTTTTGTTGAGCTTTTAGGGTGTTGCCATGGCAACACAGTGGATTGTAAATCAGCCTGCAATATTTGGTTTTGTTTATTTTCAGAAAATTTAGTTGTTAGATTTTGTCCATCATTTGCCTCCAGTAAACTCGTAAAAATATTTGCATGTTAACACTGGTCTCATGTAATTTTAACAAAGGGATCTTCCGTAATTTGTGGTTTAATGTGTTTGCGTTTTGTAAAAATCTCCTTTAATAGATTTCAAATTTCTGATGGCAGGTGAGTTCGGCATATTCGGAACTATTATTGTGCCAAATTTCGTGAAATTCTACGAGTGGTTCCGTAGAAATCAGCACATTTCCGAGGGAAGTCACAATTTTTTGGTCAACTGCGCTTGCGTTGCATTTGACTGGGTTCTCGATCCAAAGACAAAAACGACCAAAAAGGCAGTGTATTTCTTCAATGGTTCTATAAATTATCTATTGATTCAACAAACATTTTTATGAACAACAAATTGTTTGATTTTAAGACGAAAAACAACACTTTCGTGATCCATGCTGAGCAAAATAAAATGATCGCTGAATAGGCGCCACGTTTGTTTTTCTCAAAACTACACACGTGCTGACTCACGTAAGTTGCTGAAATTGAAGAGCGCGTGCAAACTGTGTTCAGCCACCTAAGCAAAGTACTTTAAAGTTTAATAGCGGAGCACTTGCCAGGCCGAAGGCCTGGCTGCGCAGCTCCATACTCATAGAACCTATGCCGTGATTTTTCATGGTCATGGCTAGCGGAATGTTTCGCGGGCGCGTGTGTGCCCACCCGCCGTGTTGGAACAACATCCGGGATCTTGAAAGCAAGGCTTTGTTTTTCGCGCGGCCACACAGCCGTGAGCTCGGTAAACACTTTAGTTGTTTTGTTGTGTCTAGAGGAGAATTAAACTCATTATTTTCCTGCATTTTTTCACGGTTTGCTACTCAAGGGATACTAATTAAGGTATACTCAGAAGCCGCTTTAGCGCTTTAGTTTTGCTTCGAGGAACTTCATGTATTACGTTTTTATCAATGCGGGAGATGTTTGTTTTCTACGGATTTCAGAACCAGAAGCGGAGATGTGAATTTCCAAACAAGCGAGGGACTTGGTAAAACAGATTACAGTTTTCGATGAGAATTTATGTTTATATCAATCTGTGAGTGACTTTTTATTAGTGTTATTGTTAGTTTTGGAGAATTGATTTTAAAACGTGCTTAAATTCAGTTGTATCGATCTCTTGAATTTCATCGAAGAAAGCTTGAACTCGATGAGCTATAATTAAATGGTACGCGTTTTGCTTTTAAACGTAAACTAATGGAGATTTGAATAAATTTTTTCGAAAGAAGATTGTGTTGTCCATTTTTATGTGTTTGTTCATTCATTAGATAGATTGAAAAGCGATTTTATGTAAACAAACCAAACTTTGATTTTATAGTACAGTTCTATCTTCACTCGCATCGCCTTATGCAAATATGTTTGTGTATTTTTGCAATTTTCGATTTTCAAATCAGTTTCTCGGGCAATTTTTGACAAACATAAACTGTATTTTATTCGGAAACTAGTGGTACTAGTTATTCTAGACAGAGAAAAGTTGTTTTTGTGAACTTTTGTACGGTCTATAAAAATGTACTGTGCAGACAGTCGCGTAATACTGTTTTTGAGAATTGCTAAAATTGAAAATAGCCCGTTCATCAATCGTAGTTCTTGTGCTTCCAACCTTTCACCTTAGTTAAGTTTCACCTTAGTTAAGCTTGTTCAAAGTGCGACGCTGTTAGGCTTGGGCTATGTATATATATTAACGTTGTTATTTTCAGTTTAAAGTTTAATATACTGCCAATACACTGTCAATTTACCAAACGTTTTGAAAGTTTACTAGAAAAGTTCTAAGCGTTTTAAAACTGAACTGCAGAATTGTCGGTGCCATTTGCCAACATAATTTTGATCAGGCGCAAAGAGTTTTGGTCAGTTTTCAACAGAAAAATACTCATCATCGTAACGGCAACTAATTTTTATTATACAACCTATGGTTGGCCATCCATTTCAAAATTATGACATCGTGTACGTGGGCTTTTTTGCCGCGTATAATTGTTTATAATCGCTATGTATGGGCTTTTATCCCATATACAACCATTTATATCGCGTATTTAATACGCGTATATGCAAAATCAAATGCACGTCTATACGTGGTGCTAAAAACCGTATATATGCGTACCTGTCAAAGCCCACCTATACGCGTGCAAAAAGTGTGCGTATACGCGGGGTTCAGAAATCAGACTTGGTATAAGCTGGCACGAAAAGTGCCTCTAACGGAATAGCCTCTATGTATGGTGGCAATGAAAAGTGCTTTTCGCGATGCAATCTAGCTCTTGTAGTGATATGTATCTTGTCAACTAGTTCTTACAGTTCTCCCACAACAGATCTTCTGGAGATGGTTTCTCGTCTATTAAGGGATTGCTCCAGGTTTTATCCACACGCCGATCGAAACATGGCTGAAACAAAGTCAACAGGCGGCTTGCAAACATTATTCCAGAAGATTGTGACTTGAGTGACTGTTTCGATTTGACTGATGATGACTTATTTCAGGACTGTCACAGTGACTGGCTTAGAAATCAGTTCCTCAAAAAGCACTTCCGTGTTGTGGTATGTAATTGCCAGAAATAATTGAAATAACCTTTTTACAACACCCCATGTTTTTGCTTTCATGAAAGAGATTTGTATAACTTCAGTTACAGTACACTGCACAACAGTCACATGATTACCCTTCATAAAATGAGCAAATTATCATGTTTCAAGATTCCTCGGTTTTATTGCTATTTACTTACTATACATGCAAAGACTTGAGTCATAGTCAAGTCATAAAAGAGTGCTAAAACTGCTGAATATCTATTTGCTGGGTGGGGTGGGTGGGTGTAGCCCAAAGTAATATTCTTTACTATTACACACATACGCGTCCGTGCATACTTTATTGTTACTCCTTATGAAGGCTTTTCAGCTACAATATTAAAACCTAACTAAAACATACCATACACTTTATAAAAATTTAAAATATGAAAATATAAAACAATTATAACATAGAAACAGTATAAAATAACTACGTTAACGGGATACTAGTCCTAATGGTATTACAAGATTGAATATTTTTTTTGTTTACCTCAGGACGTAGAGGAAGACAGCAGTTATTCAAAAAGCATACATTTGTTTGTATTCCCCTTGTCCAAAATTTAGTATCCATGTTGTCGGGTGAAGATTTGCGAAAGGCATTGTTGGAATGGCAATGCAAGCACTCTGATGGTAAATTTGAATATCTTCGGGATGGTGCAGTCCTGACAAACCATCCTTTGTTTTCAGGAAATGGTTGTGATAGTACGCTTGAATTAATTCTCTATAGCGATGAGATAGAGTTATGTAACGCAGTGGGAACTAGAGTGAAAAAACAGAAACTTCTTATGTTTTATTATGTTATTGGTTACTTGCCTAAAGTGTATCGCAGTGCTTTGGATGCAATTAATCTCTATGCAGTGATAAAAACAAGATGTAGCACAATATGGTTTTGATGTTGTTCTTCGACCTTTACTGAAGGATGTACAGACACTTAGTATAGCAGGGGGCACCCAATTCATTTAAAGAATGGAAACATGATTCACATCAATGCAGCTTTTGTGGCCTATGTTGCTGACAACCCGGCAGCACACCAAGCAATGGGCTTGAAGGAATCGGTGGGTGGTGCATTAAGAAAATGCAGATTATGCAATGCAGATTTTGATTCTATGCAGGACAAATTTTCTGAGGAAGACTTTGATCCAAGGACAAAAGATCAGCATATTCAGCAGTGCAATGTGATTAACAATGCACCTCAAACATTAATTAATTTCCCCATTTTGATATATTTACACAAACACCGCCTGATGTGATGCATGTTTTATTAGAGGGTGTTATTCCCCTTACATTGAAAGCATTGATAAATCACTTTATACAAACTAAACAGACAACTCTTGCGGAGATCAATAATAACATTAAGAATTTTAAATATGGTTATATGGACGAGAAAGACAAGCCCAATTTTATACGGCAATCAGATCTCCATGGATCTTCAACTCTTAACCAAGACGCTGCCACATCACATTTGCTCTTTCGTATTTTTCCTTTCATAGTTGGAAAATTGATGATTTCTGGGAAATTTATACTTCATTGAGTGACATAACTAATATTTCTTTTGCTCCAGTCATTAGTCTTGAAACAGTTGCAAAACTTAAAGATGCTGTTAAATGTTATTTGAAACTCTTCCGAGAGCTGTTCCCAAACCAGCCATTTACTCCCAAACAACACTATTTGATCCATTTCCCCAAAGTTATTCTTCTTCTGGGTCCCCTTATTAATTTATGGGCAATGCGCTTTGAAGCAAAACACAGATATTTTTAAATGACTCAAGAGAATAATGAACTTTAAAAACATGTGCCTCTCTTTATCCCGTCATCACCAAAAACTTGCTGCGATAAATCGAAGTGCAAATACCATTTTCAAGGAAAATACCTATGGACTTCTGCAGCATATCCAAGGAGACGAGCTGTACAGAGTTAAGCAAAGGATTGCATCAAACCTTTCAATTGACATAAATAGAATTAAAAACATTGAAACTTTTAAATGGTTAACACTCCACAGAACAAAATATATGATTGATGAATGCAATTTGGTGGTAAAATTTGATGATGAAGAGTACCCATTGTTTGGGAAACTATGTGCCTTATGGGAACTTAATATGTCTCTCATTGTCTTTGACATAATATTTTTGGAGACAGTAGGTTTTAGTGAGTCACTACAAGCTTATGAAGTGCGCCCTCAGGCATCAGCAATAGTTTCAGTTACACCAGATATGTTGCTTTAATACGCATACACCATTACCTGTGTATTCCTTTAATGGAAGTAGTTATATCAAGCTTAAGTGTGACATTTCAGATTTCAAAGACTGAGTTAGAGAATTAATGGAACCCAACCCCTTAAGCCCCAATGAAGACCAGCTTCTATAATTTATCCTCTCATCATCACTGCATGATCACTGAATATCAGTATTAACTGTCTTGATGTTGACACACGTTGTCATTTACTTACCATAAGAAATGTGTGCATGAAGACCAGTAAAGAGAATTTATGTGTTGATATTGGGGCTCAAAGGGTTAGTCTTTGAACACTTTCCAGTGAAAAGTTATTTGAACCCGTTTATATACCATGACATAAAGGTTAAATTTGAAGTTGAACGTTTAATTGTTGATTCTCCAATGTTAGAATGGTTAGAACCCCCATGTTAGATGATGTTTGACCATGCAATCCTCGGTAGGAAAAAAGATGGCGACTGGTACATTTACCCATAATTCTTAGCGCACAAAAACCTTAACAACGTTCATAAAAATGTAAAGAAAAGTTATAAAATCTTCAAACCTAGTCTACACATTGTCCGTAGTACTGGAACAAATATTGTAAAAATTTGGCTTTCTTTGTGCTTTATGTGCTGTGTTAGGTCCGCAAGGTATTGTGGTAAAATGAACAGCCGCCATCTTTTTTCCTACGGTGGATTGCTATAGACTAAATTGAGTTAAAGTTGTTGTTGGACGGTAGGAGCTTGAAAGTCAATACTTGTCATTTGTTTGTCTTTTTAATGTAAAATAACCTTGCACAAATGTTGGAAACAGTTGTTTTTCCTTTTTTACATATGATCTGATGCTGTTGACATGAGTGTGATTGTACACTTAAGTTTGAGTGATTTCCTATTTTCAGGGTATTCAATTTTTTTTAGGGGTATCAACACTTGATTTAGGGTAAGGCAACTTACTAGCAATTAATTGCACTTAAAGGTGTGCAAAACACTTAATATCAGTGCAAATTTAGATATGATCCGGTGCTAGAAATAAGTGTAAATGTGCACTTCAGTTAGATAATATTTCTTAATAAAGAGTGCTTCCCTATTTTTAGGGTATTCAACTTTTTTTTAAGGATATCAATACTTGGTTTAGGGAATAGATACTTACTGCCAAATAATTGCACTTAAAGGTGTGCAAAAAACACTTAATATAAGAGCAAATGTGCTTTTGTTTTGAGAAATTCACTTAATTAAGAGTACTTCTTTTTGGAGTGCTGCGAATGAAGTTTCACGAGGAGAAGATGATCGGCGAGTCGCCATGTTCCTCATCATTTTGCGCGGGAAAAATGGTTCGGGACATTTCATTGCCACCATTCATAGATGCTATTTCGTTAGAGGCACTTTTCGTGCCAGCTTATACCAAGTCTGATTTCTGAACCCCGCGTATACGCACACTTTTTGCACGCGTATACGTGGGCTTTGACAGGTACGCATATATACGGTTTTTAGCACCGCGTATAGACGTGCATTTGATTTTGCACATATACGCGTATTAGATGCGCGATATAAATGGTTGTATATGGGATAAAAGCCCATACATAGCGATTATAAACGATTATACGCGGCAGAAAAGCCCACGTACACGATGTCATAATTTTGAAACGGATGGCCAACCATACAATATTAAATATTAAATATATTAAATATTAAATATTTAACCATTAAATATTAAATAAGATCCCACTAAATAAAACGAAAAACGCCTCGGACGTTTGACCGCGGCGGAGCCGATACCTATTTATATATAGTATTCCTGGGCAGAGAGAGACAATATTTAGTAAAGTTTCTTGTTTAATATTACAGAACAACACAATGTGGCCGATATCAGGATTTCAAACCACTGACTTTTGGATTAAATATCCCAATGGCCTTGCTTCACTATACCACCGTGCCTCCATATTTCTTTGCACGAGAGTGCCACGAAACTGTTGTAAATTTCAATTTGATTTTCGAGTCTAAACTCTATTGCTGATAGATTACGGAATGTGAAAGATTAGCTTACAGAGGGAAGTAAAGAAGGTCTGGGATGTTAGAGCACCTATGATGGCCTTCCTTCTTGCTGGTGAATAGAAATGAATGAAACACAAATATAAAGTCAGATATTTTTGGTGATAGTTCAGTTTTTTCATATTCTTCCTCTAAAGCACAGACAGATTGTTTTCTCATCAAATATAAATAGATACACCAGACTGGTATTTGAGATGGTGTTTATCTTACGTTTTTATAACGACTTCGTCTTTAATGTCTTTATGTTGTTCTATTTACAGGTACAACGTTCTGTGGGAATTCACCCGTGGATCCTACCCTTTTAAGCTTGGTTCACAACGAAGTATTGGAACTTTCAACCAATATGGATGAGTTTGTTTGTCAATACAAAGAACAGAAAGACCTGTTGGAGTCCCAGTTCCTGGAAGTCAAGCAATCACTCGAACAGCTCCTGGAACTTCCTCGGAAATTTGGACAAATGGAACATGAGATGGAGACCTTGAAACAACAGGTGGCAGATCTTAGTGGCAATTTTGTGAAACGTCAAGAGAGTGTGAAGCCTCCAACGTTCTTTGGAGCGCTAGACAGAAATGAGTATTTTACAGGCCGGAAAAAAGAGCTGGAAAATCTAGAAAAAGCTTTTGGTGATACCGACACTGAACCAGTTGTTCGTGGAGTAGCAGGGAGAAAGGCTAACGTTCATGGTATCTGTGGACTTGGAGGGTGCGGTAAGTCATCTCTGGCCTTCGAGTATGCTTGGCGCAACATAGAAAGCTACCCTGGAGGCGTTTTCGTGGTAAATGGAGAGAGTGATGATTTGATGAGGGCATCTCTTCAGGGAATTCATGGAGAATTTGTACACAACACCCAGTCGAATCAGCATGAGGAAGCCAAACAATTTGAACAGTTATTGACTGAAACTCTTTCGTGGCTTGGTAATCTGAAGGACAAGTGGCTTTTGCTTGTAGACAACATGGATCAAAAGGAACTTAGCCCCTGCACAAGGAAAATGTTTTTCGGTCAATGGAAAAACAAAACTTCAGGTAACATTCTTGTCACTTCTCGTAGAAGTTCTCAAGCGTTATGTGAGGATCTAGATCTTTCGTCTGAAAACGTCTTTGAGCTGGATGCTTTTTCTCTGGATGAATCCGTCGAATTCCTTGAGAAGCGCACAGAGTTACCACCCAGTTGTGATGATCAGGACCAAGGAGAAAGAGAACTTGCCCAGGAGCTTGGTGGATTACCGTTGGCCTTAGAGCAAGCTGCCGCCTACATTAAAGCGTTAAAGTGCTCCATTCAGTTATACCTACAGCAGTATCATTCCCAAAAGTCGACGCTTTTAAATAGAAAAACTGCCAAACCACGTTCAGAGGTCTACAACGAGGCACGTCTGGCAGTTCAAACTACGTGGCTTCTCAATTTCAGTTATATCGAAAATGACGAAAAGGATCCAGGACTTGGAAAGGCGGCTACTTTCTTCATGAAAATTGCTGCATATTTGTCCCCAGACGAGATACCCATTGATATTCTGAATGTCGGCGCCCCGGAGGTTGAGCATGAGGATCTAAAGGATCGTTTGAAAATGCCAATCGGTGCAGAGCAAATTGTTGATTTGTTGATTAGGTTTTCCCTTTTCAAACGTCAGTCAGATGATACTTTAAGTATCCATCGACTTGTTCAAGAGACCTTGAGAGATCTTTGTGATGGTGAAGGCGAAACTAATAAAGTTGTTTCTTCCGCTATAAGAATGTTGCATCAATCATTTCTAGACTGTGTTGGCGGGACAGATTTCCTTCGCGATGTGCATGAGAGACTGGATTCTCGGGGAGGGGATCAGCAAAGTCGCATGGACCGATTCATTCAGGTTATGATAATTTTGAATGAGGCCAAACTTGAGGCTCGACGTTGGAAAAGGCTTTCCGTAAATGCTTTTCACCTTGTATGTAATCTCTTGAGAGATTCATCCTTGAAGCCTGACTTCTTCTGTGAAGAATCTGCCAGGCTATTTTGCGAGGCAGCTCTCTTTTCCTATTCTTTAGGAATGGAAAGTCGAGGATACCGTTTACAACAAGTCGTCTTCGAAATTTTGTGTGCAATGAAAGAGCCTATCCGTTTTTACAAAGATGACGGGCTAATGAAGGTAACAAGAGTCTTAGATCCTTTTACAGACTCGTCACTGATTTTAAACAAGTTGGTGGAACTGACTGATGTCAGAGAAAAGTTCATTAACAACGGAACAGACATCCCAGTGGATACCTATCAAAGTGATGAATTGTTAGAAATGATCAAACTGATAGAACCAAGGGCAAGAGAAGCTTTTAGCAGGAGAGACTTTCAAACATCAGTTAATCTTTACTCTGAAATTGTTAAAATGTCAACTTTCAGTGTAAATCGTGGAACTGTAAAAGTCAATCAGCCATACTTAGTTCCTCTTGGTGAAATTCTCTGCTGCCGTGGCATTGCGCATGTACAAATGGGAAACTTTGAGACAGCTGTTGACGACTTTAACGTGTCTACATGCGTAGACATTCATTGTTACCGTGGATATTATTGGAAGGCGTATGCACTGTGTAAACTCGTTGAAAAAGGTAGAACCGAGTTCACCAGCAGAGCTCATGCTGCAGCAGCAGTGCTACATTACAAATTTGCAGATTCCAAGTTAGGTGACATTCAGAAACTGCAAAAGAAATTTCCTGGATTGCTTGATCGAATTGAGTATATGTACAAGTTCGTGTCGCGAGTTAGTGAGCTAAAAGAACTGGAAAGCGGACTCTCTGAACCCCGAAATGACTTTTTAAAAGGTTCACTTACAGTCATTCTAGCTAACGGTCTATATGATTTGAAGGAGATGGCTATTTTGGGAGGATGTTATAATTTTGTTTGTCTTCCTGGAGGTTCCGCGTGTCTAAATTGCAGCAAAGGTCTCTATTTGTCACATGGGTCTTTTCTATTTGAGAACATTCAGTTCTCGAATCCTTGTCGTTCATTTGGCGACCAATCCTTGTCGTCTGCAGTTGCCGGCTGTACGACACAGAACGAAATGCCTCTCGCGATAACGTTAGGAAGAGCACATCAAACTAAAACGGAACTGACTGCCGGAACTGAAAGAAAGCTTGGTGCCTTGATAGAGGCTAATGACGTCAACTCATTAGTCGTTGACCATTGCAATATCGCAGGTTCCAGCTGCTCAGGAATATTGGTGAAGACGACTGAATATTGCCGTCGGCAAATAATTGTTTCAGTGAGGTCATCCATTATAACATGTTGCAGTGGATCTGGGTTTCAACTTCAGGGAGATGCACCTGATTGCCACATAAATATCTATGACAACGATATAAAAGGCAATTTGCACGGTATTGTTATAGATTCTCCATCGCGTTTCTACATGGAAAAGAACCGCATTTTTAATAACTCTCTCTCCGGCGTTGTGGCTATGGGTTCGTGTAACGGAGGATTACTGAGAAATAGTTTCACTGTTAATGGACGGCATGGCATTTTGTTGAACAAGTCCAACGCAGTAATGGAGGAAAACGTCATTTCCAAAAATTTTGGCTGGGGAATTGTGTGTTGTTTTGAAAGCAATTTAACATGCAAAGAAAATGTGCTTCATGACAATATATGTGGAGGACTTCGCGTCATGTTTAATGGTAAAGGAAATGTTTTGGTTCAGAGATGTGAGTTCAGAGAAATTGCCGGTCCTGCTATTTTTCCTACAGCTACAAATGAACTTTGCCCAGTTGAGCTGGAATGGAAACAGTTATTTACAAAGCCTCGAGAGTTTCCCATTGTAGTTTTCGTAACGCAGTTTCTCGAACTAACCAGACTGCAAATCTGTGAGCCCAGTGATGAATTCAAGTCCCCTTTCCGTGATGGCGTCAGAGTTTCGGAAGTTTCCGACAAGCTGTTTCACTGCGAAAAACAAATCTGCTCTAAATGCTGGAAACATCTGCAGCTGGATAGTGACCTGATCGAGTGCCCCAGTTGCCATGTTGCTCGGTACTGTAGCAAGCAGTGTTCTGACATGGCTAAAGCTGGTCATTACTCTATTTGCGAATCAATTCTTGAAGCAAATAAAGTAGTCTTTGAAGGCTGTGAGGTGTTTCTACTTACAAACCCAGAACTCCCTGTGCAAGATGACCATGAAAATAAAGTAGGCATTTCTCTCTGTGTTGTTGCTGCTATTAGTTTAGCATCACCACCATCGCAACCGGATTTGTATAACCCCTGTCTCCTAACGTGTCCACAGCGGAACGTTTTTGCTGCGGTAAACTCTCGACACATTCGTGAGCTCGCATTAGTTCATGGAAGTCACCTCCCAGACTACATGATTGACATCAAGGTAGCTTGTATTTTGGCAAACTTTGATTCTGAATGCAGAAACATCACTGTTTACAAGCATCGAATTTTCCCCCTTGACAAAGTTCCAGATTGTTTGAATTGGGCGAAGAGAGCATTGTATGACTTTGGGAAACGTCATATAAAGTTCTGAAGACAAGTGGCAATTACCTTTAAAGGACTGCGAATGGACACAACCGCTCTGCAGTTCCAAACAAAAAACACTCAAACAGTACAACTTTTTAGATTTTTGAACAAAACAGTGTTTATATCGATCTTGGATCATCGTCAGTTGCAAATGAGCTAAAGTCAGCTGCTCGTTTGCAACTGACGATGATTGAAGATCGATCGAAACATGTCTGTTCAAACATCAAAAAAGTTTTATTTATTTTTATTTTATTTTATTGGCCATATAACAATAACACATTAATATAAAAAGAATAGAGATAACAATGGCGAGGAGGCCTAAAAGAAACTATGAAGCTTATGTTAATTAGGCCTCCTCAGCTTCAGTTTTGTTTTCAGTTTTGAGTGTAACTAGTCTGCTTTTATCCAGACCTTTTGGAAACATTCCAAACAACAGTAGTACATACCATACCAAACGGAGAACACTGAATATCTGTTTCGTTTTACTTTTTAACTTTTCAGGTAAAATAACGTATTAAGTCAAGTTATTTTAGGTGTGGTTAAACTGACACGTATGGTTTCATGCTGTGAGACCCAGGGGAAGATAATCGGAACGGGAGGAAAAAGAGAAGGTGAGGTCGTTGCGAGTGAAACTTCCCTGAACGTGCAGGAGTCCCTTCGCCCGTTTTGCTCGTACCGAATCACAGGTGAACCAAGCACAATATGCGAGTAGGGAAACTGGGTACTAGAATTGGCTTTGTTTAGCTTTGTTTTGCTTTGCAACATTTGCGGAAATTTCTGCACGAAATTTATGACTTTTCTCTTAAAAAGTGGCCTGTATTTGAGTATTTGCTTCCATGCGCTACATCATGTATAAATATAAGACAAGGTTGGAAAGTATTTTGGTCGAGTTTGAGTTGAGCTGTTCGTATCTTGTACATTTTACACAAATGAAATACATGTATATGAACTGAAAATTATCAGTGATCAAATTTTTTTTTTTTTTTAAGTTTGGTTTGTTTTGTTTTTTGTTTTGTTTGTTTTCAATCAAAATGCTTATGACGTTTTTTAACTCCTTCTTCAATCCATCTTCTTGCGTCTCTACATTTCTCCTTGACTTGGGGGCTTGTAGTTGCGCTTACATCCCATTCTTTCCCCTTTTTTCTTCCATGCATTATATATCTCTCCATTTCCGTGGTCTTTTTGTCTATCCGAGCTCTGTTTCCTCATCTCCGTCGTTCGCTGGTGCCGTGTTTCTGTTTGCAAAATAGAGCGCGGTCTAGTGGACTTTGGTTTTGTGTGTCTTACCCTTGGTATGACTAGGGCTATGGTCTTGGGGTCTTATATCTTTGCATTCTGTCCCAAACAAAGAAACAATGTCTTATATTTATACATGATGTAGCGCATGGAAGCAAATACTCAAATACAGGCCATGGAGGGACCCAATGAACAAACAAAGACACCAGGTTACATGTTAACACTTTATTTCAAACTTTATTTGCACTTTTTAAGAGAAAAGTCAAATTTCGTGCAGAAATTTTCGCAAATGTTGCAAAGCAAAACAAAGCTAAACAAAGCCAATTCTAGTACCCAGTTTCCCTACTCGCATATTGTGCTTGGTTCACCTGTGACCGAATTTGCCCATTTTTATCTTTCTTCCGCCCCGATAAGCTGGGTTTCCGAGGATGGTATAGTTTAAAACACGACTACGTCTCCCACAAATAAATTTAATTACAATGTTGGCCATTGTACCCTTTTTAAGATTAACACAAGGAGGAAAGGGTGTTGTGCCTTCATGATTCTCTTAAAATTACCTTTCAGCTTCAGTTGTGGCCTCTCGATTGAATTGAACGTAATTGTTTTGTGAATAACATTTTACAGGTTGAATTTACATTCTACCGGTAAGCGCCGGTTTAGTATTCTAGTTTCCGTTTTATATAGGGATTTTTCTATTGTAAAATGTTATTTAGTACCTTTCTATAAAAGAGAAGAGTAAAAGTACCTTATTACATGAAATTTTCGCGACACGTTTATTTCGCGATTTTGAGGTGCGCATATTTCGCGACACTTTTAAGTTAAAAATTTCGCGATTTTGCGAAAGTTTTATATTTTGAATCACTTTAATTTCGCGTTTTTGAGTTACACACAATTATTTCCTTGGCAATGGTATTTAACATATCCTTTAATTTCATAGTAATTAAAACGACTTTATCAAAGGTGCAACGTCAAAACTAACAAAAATGCAACGGCGGGACTTTATTGTCAACAGTAACAACAAAGCAGTTCTCACAATGTCCACAAGCAGTTAATGCTTGTACGTGAATTATTGGTCTTGAGTCAATTGACCACAACATCCTTTTACAGTGAAAATTCCTTCGGACTGCGAAGAAAAAATGATGCCGTTTAGAAACATATATACAAGTCTCACGAGGCATACAACGTTGCGAACTTGATTATTGACATACATTACGTGAATCACTTAATTTTCGCGTCATGTTATGTTCGCGTCACTTAAATTTCGCGATTTTTTTTAAATCGCGAAATTAACGAGTCGCGAAAATTTCATGTAATAAGGTAGAGTATTTTAGCGCAAATAGTCTTAGTACAAAAAGCGCTTTGATAGTTTTGTCTAAGGACCTAGTCGCACTACAGTCAAAAACAAAAATTAGCCCGTGCAAAATGACATGAAAACAAAAACATTCCACGAAAAGCGTGTATGAAAAACAGTTTTTATCTCGTTAATGCGCTTGCGCATTAAGCGAGATTTCGGAGTCAGTCACGTAAAAAGGGACAAAAGTTGTTAACAAAATTTTGTGGACTTTTGTCCGGGGGGGTTTCTTCCTTCTTCTTTATAGAAGTTATATTAGGGCATTGAAGATATGGTTGGTTAAACCGGTTAGGATTTCAACAAGGGCGTCACATACTGCACCTAAAATTTTTGGGGAGCACCCCCGGACCTATTGTTAATTTCCCTAGGGTATTGGGATGTCAGAACTTGTGATGAACTTGTCATATCTCACATTACGTTACCGCAAAGGCATTAAGTTCTTCTTAAGTTTCGATATCTCACGTTACCTATCAGCTTCAATCGTTTGCCGTAAAGCCAAAAATAGGTCAAATGCGTTTTTTGGCAAACGCAGTTTGAGAATTTCACGGTGTATTTTTACGAATGGCGACGTTTTAAGAAAGTTAAATGGGACGGGAAAGTTTGTATTTTAATATGAGCGATATGGCAGAGCAAAATTTGCGTTTGTTCTAGTACGCGGGTGGCGGCTTAGAATTTACAACATGAACGCTTATCAGCATAAGTGGAAAAGCGTTATTTCCTGAATTATTTTAGAGCTCTCACGCAAGTATGAACCTACCTGCCATGATCTATCAAGAAACGAAACATAATTATTATCAATTCGCTGTTCTGACTCAAATGAGTTCAAATTTTATATTCAAGTTCCGATGAATTTCATTGAATTCTCAAAAGCTTGTTCATTTGGCTCGGATGGTTTTATGCCGGTGGATTTTCAAGATCAGTTGCTTATACGCGCCACACTGTGAAAGAATTTTCCGGGAAAGTTTAAAATTTTACAAGATTTTGGTCTATTGTCTTGCCAAATAATGCCATTTCAATGTAATCGATTTTTGTTACAGTTAGCGTAAACTTCGAGTTCTACGAAGGGTTCGAGTTTAATCAATTTTTGCATAACCGGAATTCAACTGGATAAAAATGTACGACGATGAGTCGTGCACTTGTAATAAGCTGAGCATGCAAGGCCTAGCCGTGTGGTTTTAACGCAATGAGAAGTTCGTAGACAACATAATAATTAAGGCCTTTAAAAATCAGTTGAAATCATTAATTCAAATGGATGGACTCAATACCTATTTAGTTTCGCTGTGGCTATATGGCCGGTAACCGGTCAAGGTTTTCAAAACACTAAATGGCCGGCAGTTCTATATTCACAGTAAATTTCTCAAAATCGAAAAATTCCAGCTAATCTAAACTATCATATATCGATTCAGAAAGGTCAAGCGATCCTGAAATGCTTTATAGATCTCAAGTCTAGTGTTTGGTTTACGCTGGGTTCAGTAGACGAAATCATGTTTTGTGACACTCGGAAAGTTTTTCAGTTCGACTGCCGGTCAAGGTTTTCAAAACACTAAATGGCCGGCAGTTCTATTTTTTCAGTAAATTTCACAAAATCGAAAAAATCCAGCCATTCTGAACTATCATATGTCGTGATCCTGATCAAACGAGCCGGTTTTGTGGGATTTCTATATCACGAACCCCCCGACGAAACCATGTTTTTGCAGTCGAGCTGAAAAAAGTTCCAAGTGTCACAAAACATGGGTTTGTCTTCTGAGCCCAGGGTAAACCAAACACTAGACTTGAGATCTATAAAGCATTTCAGGATCGCTTGACTTTTCTAAATCGACATATGATAGTTTAGATTAGCTGGAATTTTTCGATTTTGTGAAATTTACTGAGAATATAGAACTGCCGGCCATATAGTGTTTTGGAAACCTTGACCGGCAGTCGAGCTGAAAAAAGTTCCAAGTGTCACAAAACATGGTTTCGTGATATAGAAATCCCACAAAACCGGCTCGTTTGATCAGGATCACGACATATGATAGTTCAGAATGGCTGTATTGTTTCGATTTGTCAAATTTACTGAGAATATAGGACTGCCGGCCATTTAGTGTTTTGAAAACCTTGACCGGCAGTCGAGCTAAAAAAAGTTCTAAGTGTCACAAAACATGGTTTCGTGATCTAGAAATCCCACAAAACCGGCTCGTTTGAACAGGATCACGACATATGATAGTTCAGAATGGCTGGGTTTTTTCGATTTGTCAAATTTACTGAGTTTAGTGTTTTGAAAACCTTGACCGGCAGTCGAGCTGAAAAAAGTTTAAGTGTCACAAAACATGATTTCGTCTACTGAGCCCAGCGTAAACCAAACACTAGGCTTGAAATCTATAAAGCATTTCAGGATCGCTTGACCTTTCTAAATCGACATATGATAGTTTAGATTAGCTGGAATTTTTCGATTTTGAGAAATTTACTGAGAATATAGGACTGCCGGTCATTTAGTGTTTTGAAAACCTTGACCGGCAGTCGAACTGAAAAAATTTCAGTGTCACAAAACATGATTTCGTCTACTGAGCCCAGCGTAAACCAAACACTAGGCTTGAAATGTATAAAGCATTTCAGGATCGCTTGACCTTTCTAAATCGACATATGATAGTTTAGATTAGCTGGAATTTTTCGATTTTGAGAAATTTACTGAGAATATAGGACTGCCGGCTTTTTAGTGTTTTGAAAACCTTGACCGGTTACCGGCCATATAGCCACAGCGATTTAGTTTACTCTTAATTCAAAAGATAAATAGTATTGAAATATTTATGAAGAGGAATTTAACCGTTGCAACCCCTTAAAACTGTACTTATCTATATCCTTGGTGCACTGTATTAAATTTGTCTTAATAGGTTTTTAGAAGACTTACCTTCTACTTGCAGCTGAAAAAGCTAGGCTTAAACGTAACAGTCGCTAGACTGTCAAAAATGCCAACGAAGGTTTTAGCGAACTCCACGCAGCTATAAAGCGTAGCGAATACAAGCTAAAGTTACAGCCTTTACTGAGACACTTACGATACGACCAAAAACAGATCGCTGCATTCACCCCTCTCATAAAATAGAAGTCTGTATACAGGTGAACATTTCAAGTTCAGGGGTGGCGAATGGTAAATCCGAGACTCGCCGAGACGCCGAGACCCTTGTTTCAAAATCCGAGACCGAGACCGCAGATACTTTACAAAATCCGAGCGCGAGACTCAATGCGGGAAAAAACCGAGCCCGAGACTTAGTGCCAAAAATATCCGATTCACCTATCAAACAACAAACAAGGATGAAGAATGAGAATGCTTGACAAAAGTATCCGAGACTCCGAGACCTCGAGGGAAAAAATCCGAGACTCCGAGACAGAAAAAGCATCAGCCAAACGAGACTTTGAGACTTAAAACAAAAACTGCCGAGATTTCGAGACCGGACCAAAATTTTCCGAGACCCACGATTTTGGAGGTACCATTCGCCACCCCTAAGTTCGTTTACCAACAGGTTGCAACTGAACTGACTGAAAATTCTAAAAACTGACAGGAATCTTCTGCGACACCTCCTTTCAACAACCTTGACGGGCTTTTTTAATTTCGTTCCTATTACAAATTAAGTTATCGTCTCTTCCGTAGAAAAATACGTAAACATTGGGAACATCAAACTTTAAGAGGGTATAAAGGAAAAGTAACACACATCTGAACAGCGCCACCATTTTGGACGGTAATCTATCCGTTCCGATGTTAATCGCGTAACTCTTTCCTCCTTTCCGGTTCTAGATTTCTGTTCGTGAAATGACCAGATTTTTCCGGATATATAATTGATACTATCCATTAGATTATTACAATGGAACTCAATTCATTCTATAGGTGTCAGAACATTCACTGAAGCGTGATCCTTGAAGTTGTTTCTCGCGGTGAATTTGCCTGTAAAGAGCTGTAAACCCGGCGCAGCTTTTTCTCGACAGCTACAGTGAGCTTACTTTACCATTTTGTAAACAAGGCCAAACACACGACAAATTAATCTAGCACTGCTAAATGAGGGTGCTAATGGGGGTACCCAATTGTCAGTTAACTACTATTTTTTCGGCCAATTGTCAGTTAACAAGAGGCTACACTGGTAGCCTATACTCATGCGCTTGTATAAGAAAGTTTTGTTTTTCTTTTTTAACTGGGTCACGCTGTCGGAAATCGGTTCATTTCAATCTTTTCATTCATTGATCTTATCAAGTGATTTAGCTTGACAAGTAGGAAATTACGTATATCAGTAAAGCTTTTAAATTTGCAAAGTTAAGATAAGGTTACTTTAAAGGCCATGAGAATAACCAGAGTGAATGCGTTTTCGGGATTGGACTTAGAACAGCCGCTTTACGAAAATTATCCGACATTAGATTCTCATACAAAAACCATAATTTCTCACCTGTCAAGATAGCTTCCAAAACTGTAATAAGGATCGTCAGTAAGATGTCTGTTTTATACAGGATCGTACACAGAGAGTATGGGAAGGAAAAAAATCGAAAGTCACTGATGCTTGTGTCCAATAAAATACGGTGTGTCCACTTACTTTGGAGTCTGCTTGATACAGGTTTTAGTGTAATCAGAAATCTTACTCATTTAATCTAACTTTGAAAAGGGCTCGTGTGGTCAAACCCGGGGTCAATCCGCGTTCGCGTGCTAGGACAAAATGACGAAACAAAATACATACCATGTACTTCCCATTAGAAAAGGTAGCTCCATTTCCAACTGAGCCTTTGTAACAGCTTTCCCGTCGATCTTCTCTAATCGGAACAACTTTAAATCAAACTCACCGAGTCCAAACTTTCCGCTTATTGTTTGATTATATGTCCATTGAATTGTGCTTTGTCATGTCAAACGGTATGCGACTTATGTGCCATTCGAATGCCGATCCTTTGTCATCATCTCGATAAAAACTCAGAATAACTTTGACCACGCCACTCGACGCCATCACGGAGATCAAGGTCAACGCTCTACGACCCTGGTGCCTTTCGCATATAATATCGGTTAATATGTCACCTGGTCACGCAGCGAAGCAGGTAAAAGTCACAAAATAGCTTTGCTGTTAGGAAAAAAAAACTATGTTGCTTTTATTAACAATAACAATCGTTAATTTAGTATAATTAATAGAATGTCACTTAACTGTTACCGTATTTTCTCGATTAAACGCCGGGCCCCGAATAAACGCCGGGTATAATTGAGGAAGTTGTAAGCAAGCTCCTCAAACGTTTGTTTGTGGTATAATAAACTTAAGATTTAAGGGCAAGGTACAAGGCTGCCAAGAAAAACAAATAATAACCCTTTCTTAAAAAATGGCGGGCGAGAAAAAACTGCTGATACAAAGAAACGCCGGGTCCACAAAGCCAAGTTTGAAATAAACGCCGGGGGCATTTAAAAGAGAAAATACGGTAACTTTTCATTTATCAGTTAACTACTATATTTTTGGGCAATTGTCAGTTAACTGTTAACCCCATCAGCACCCTCCTAAATGCACTGGTATTCTGAATTTCACTTTTGCCGGAACGCAATTGGCATGAAAACAAAACGAAAAAAACTCGCGAGATAATAACGCCTTTTGTCACAACATTTCACCCACGACTGAAAAACCTAAACAAATACTGATGAAAAATGGAGTTTCGTTCAAAACCAACCATTCCTGAAAACTATTTACAAAACGCCGCCTAACACATCATACAAGACGTAAATCACTTAACGACAGGACTCATAACAGCCAAACTTTGAAAGCTAATATAAATGCATCGCAACCGCAAAACCACATAGCGGAGTCAGTGCAGGCCTGTCATGAACCTCATTTCGATCTAAGGGAAACTAAAAAAGTGACCGCCAGGAGTGGTGCCCTGTTTATCCGCTCCAGACCCAATACTAGGGAGCTTACGAATCGACGACTTTTACACGACGACGCCGTTGGGTCACGTCATAGTCCCGCGTCGTCGTCCTGCAGAAATTTGAATTTACGATTCCCAATGAAGACGACGACGTTGGTGGGCGCGCACAAATCGTTGGGCGGTGTTGGATCTCTTGGACAGCTGGACAAGTGAATTGTTTAAAATGCGAAATATCTACGGCAGACTTATCCTAACAACCGAAGCGACCAAAAATAGAAAAAGCTTAGAAAACGAAAATTGCCCGACATTTACGCATTTACAAGCCTATGTAACATGCCCCTATAAATCAATCTGCTCGCTCGCATAGCAGAAAAGCCGAGACAAATTTGTGTTTCTACAACTTCAGGCTGGCTAAAAGACGATTCAGGACAAGAATAAAAAACCTCATCGAATTACAAGCTTAACTTTTTGAAATCTAGCAGCGTGTATTGCTTCCAGTCCCGGCTTCCAGTAAAATATTTTCCTATTAATTTTTAACTATAGACCCGACTGTAAAATATACACCTCTTTTAATTTCTTTGAAAATTCGTTAAACAAAAGCAAATGTCTTATCCTTCAATAAGGTGTGGTTAACATCAGTAAACGAGTTTTCATTCAGCAATCTCATCCTGACCTTTTCGTGTCACTTGGCGTTTCACTTGTTTCACTTGCCATATTTCTACTTGATATTTTGGGGCGTTACTTGAATGAAAACAGACAAAAAGTCAGAAACATTGATGTCAAGAACATCTCCCTGATGTGATTCTTGAATTATCTGGCAGAATCCCCTGAATTAACGAGAGAAAACTTCGAAAACTGACCTCACGTTCTGCTGTTTTGGCGACGCCGTCAATTTGCTCAAAACAACGTCGTCGACTTTGGCTCGACGCCGGCAACTTCCCACAAAATCATGCGCAGTGGGCATGTCACGCAATCCAACGGCGTCGTCGTGCGAAAGTCGTCGATTCGTAAGCTCCCTATTTTCTATATAAGTGCGTCCATAGCAGACGTGACCGAAAAATGACCACGTGATCACCATTTTCCCGCCATTTTTCACGTCAAAATATATAAAACAGCAGACTTGATACTTTAGCTAACTACAAAACTTTCCGTTTCATTATGCAAGAGTAGGAACAGCAAAATACCATAAATTTTGACTTTCGTTCTATTTTCGAATACTGCTGGAGAGTTGAAAAAGAAATGGCTGATGGCGCGATGTCTGCTAAACATAGCTCAAATTGTCCTGGCATGGGGAAAGGCAGCTCTAGAGAAATGACATGTTACGGCCTCCTTCCGTTAGATTCGGCAAATGTGAAGTTCAATGTTTGAATCGGGCCTTACTTTAAATAATATTAAAGATTCAGTTACCATTTGTTGTGCCAATTGATATTTGATAATTAATATTAATGTATCATCTGATCAGATATAAAGTCATTGCACGTGACGTATTATCGATGTGGGCTTTTAATTGTTTTGAAATTGCGGCAATCTATTGTATTTGATTTAGAAAGTCTTTTCCATTGTCAAATATCCCAACAGAAAATAGACAATGAATAACTGAAAATGCACTGTGTAAATTGAACCAACAACACATTTTCATCGTCAATTAGCTAGCAAGGCGGGAAAAGTCTTTCACTTTCACTTCACTAACATCAAAATTATTTACATTCACACTCGTGATTCTTTGTTACTCATAACTTTTTTTGACTTGCACCAACACGAATTTTCAAACCAAGTTCTCTCAATCTTCTCTATCCTGCCAAGAACCATATCCAGTTGACTACTGCGCCTCGCATTTTCTACATAATGTCTGATTCTACAACGCCATCTTTACCATATTTATTTTATATTTATTTTAGATTCTTCTTTTTTTAACCTCATGTTTCAACGCATTAACGAGATGGCTTTAAGAGCCCTTTGATTATGCGTTCCATCTTAGCAGTCCGCGTAGCATTGAAATTCGGAGCGCTCAGGGAACCAATCAGAATGCTTCTTTTTATCGTGGCCGGACCGTTTCAGACTTCAAATCAATAAAACCTCAATAGCGTTCCGCCCAGATTCTAGAACTATGCAGGTAGCTACGAAAAAACAGGTGCTACGAATCACTGTTCTTGGGTACAACTCGACAATTATCCACAACATGTACAGGAATCGCAAAAACTGGTGTTTTTGAAATATTTGTCCGCATTTCGATCCCACAATGCAATGCTGCCAAATATGACGTCATCTGGCGGAACGCTATTGCGGGCTCAACATTCCAGTTTTCGGGATTTTTTTAAGAAACACACACCTGACAGTTGGGACAGACATTTGCCCGTGCGATTAGTCAAGATAAAAGTTTCAAAAGATGAAGTAGTTCCATGGCAGTCTGTGCCCGCATTGCTGTTGCCCGTATGCGACTTACGTGTAATTATTAGACCTTGTGTAGCGGGCGCCGGTTCATTTATAGGGCGAAATTTCGAGGACGCGCGCGAGAGGGGAACACAGTAGCATTTCACGAGAGAAAAACAACAGTCATTTTGCAGTGCTCGTGAAAAAAGGTCGATTCACGGTTTACGGGTATGTAACCAAATCACGTTTCACGAGAAAAAATATAGCCATTTCACAATTCACGGGAAAAGAAAAAGGCCTTTCACGGATCACGGAAAAACCCTTTACCACCCTCTGCAGAGCGGGCTTGACCTTGTAAGGTGGTTGAAATAAATAATTCCTTGTTGATTTGAGGTTACATAACTAAAACCCAAAAAGTTCATTTTGGGGGACTTGTAGAAAACAATTCTCACGCCCAACGTCTGGTGTTGCCTAATTCTTTTGATCACCAGCTTAGTGTTTTGAAAATAGATTGTTTCCCAACACTACACATTACAAGAGTAAAATAACAAGCGAGCGTAACGAAATCTAAAGAAACCGAAGATCACTTTGCACCTTTCCAGATGTCCTAAAACACTCGTTTATTGAAACAAGAAATCCATGCTTTCTTGAGAAAGCTTACATTTCATTTTTCGAAAAATCTTTCTAATAAATGCGCTGACTCCAGACTCCCCTCCCCACCCCCTTCAGGCTGAACATTGACTCGTACATGCAAAACTTTTTTTCAGTCGAGGTCAAATTATACTAGCCTATTAATTTTCATATTTTGAAAAAACAGCCCCCCCAAAAATGGACTATGACGTCTTTTTTGCCACAAAAACTACAATAACACCTTTGTTCAGAGTATAAATGGAAGATAGAAAAAAAACTGCAGACAATTTCAAATACTGACATTTTTTTAATCAATTAAACATGTCAAAACTAAAGGGGTAAAGAGAAAGCATCAATCATGGTATTTTAATCTGAACCCAATTAGAAAGATAACATTTTGTTTGTTTGCAGGACATAGAGTCTAAAGTCGACCACACGGGTCGTAAAGAACTCTGGCCAGATAACTTGATTATTTTGGTCAAGTAATTGCCAAGTATACTGAATACGGTGTGACAAAGGAAGTAAAGCGTTGTCAGAACTGGTCAGCTTGCAAATTGTATGCGCCATTTTGAAGAACTTGTAGAGTACAAAGTTATTCAAAATAGCCCATTCAATTTTATTAACTCGCCAAACAAGTCAGGCAGTTGTGACGGGGTCGCAGTGAGTGGGGCTATTGTGTTTCGCTGGCAAGGTCATAACACATGATGTATGTCCATTCAGGGGTATCTCTTAGGCCTTCTGCAATAACTGAACATTTTCTGTCATGATGTACCAGTTATGCAAGGCATTTGGCAAGGATACATGTATACCATGAAAATTACATTCATGTAACTACTTGATGATCCTTTCTATATTCATTCAGCAATCTTCAAACTAAAATGTGTGTTTACTGAAGTCAGCCAGTATTAGATATTCACAGTAAATTATTCTGACTAGGAATTTCACACACAAGGCGCTGGTATCTTAACTGGACTGAGTATTTGGAGAAATTCTCCATAATAACTTGTACAATCACTTATTAGAGGTTGGGCATTATGCTGACATAATACCTGCTGCCAAAAATAACCAAAAAGCCTGATTTTACTTGCAGTGGCAGATCTAGACGAGCACCCCCCCCATCCTCCCAAAAAAATGTTTCAGTTTTCAGTCCTTAACATCCCCCCCCCCCCCGCTCAATTCACTTTTGGAACCCTCTTACAAATGGAGTCTGGATTCATCACTGGCTTGTAATATGACAGCAGAATTATCTAAGCTTTACAGCTGTAGTCCTCATAAACCATGTGTGCTACTTAGTGATTCACGAAGCTAAAATGTGGCTTTTACTTTGAGTACCCAGTGCGGATGGAGTAAAACAAAATGAACACAAACAAGAAGCAATACTTCATCAAAATTCTGTGACCCAAAAACTATGGCTCCAACAATGTGTTCTACTGTGTGTCTGGTACCCGAAGTAAAAGCCTGAAATGTAACTGATAGACAGCTATCAACAACACACTATTCCTAAAGATAGACATGTTGAACAGTTTCCTAGTATTAACTGAGCTATTTCTTGGAAAATGATGTACACATTGTACTGTTTATAACTAATAGATTAATATTTAACTTTTTACGATAATATCAATAACCCTTTTCTGACTTGACTTTGCTAATTTACCTTCTCTTCTACTATAATTTATATATTAACTAGTTAATTAGGGCTGAATTCAGCCAGTGCTGTGTTGAGTTATGCCAAGGCTACATAAGCAATTTTTTACTTTCACGGGTTTTTTAAAGAGTTGTTGAGTCAATTCTTGCACATGCAACAAAATAAGTGAAGAAATAATGACTTAAAAAAAAAACTTGTGGAACTTCAACGAGTTGAACTTTTGGAGAAAAAAAAAACTGTTTGTGTTATCTTATGCAAAATAATGCCTACTAAGTTGTAGATACAATTAAAAAAATTAAACCCTCTGCTAGGAAAACGTCACTTTAGTAGCCAAAGCTTTACCCAGATTAATTAAAAGTGTTGTGTGTAATTAAAAGTATTGAAACATAACCAGCTCAGATTTAACAGATAAGTACATAACCACTAATAAACCAACTACATTTATTTACTGTAAATTGCAACAGTGAAAACTGGAAAACTCTTACCAGAGATAGAGTTATTGCAAGAATCCTTATTGTGATAATAATTATGAGATAAATTAAACAAGGTTATTATGTTGCTCAGTGAGTCATACAAATGGAACTTCTGCTGCCTCAGAGCATTAGTAAATTTAAACATTATTTTTGAAATTATTCATCAAAAGAACAGGTGTCAGACTAAACATTTTTGTCCTGCGAAATTGAACATGTCAACCAATCATAAATAGTGTAAAAAAAAGAGTAAAAAGACAAACGTCTAGCCCAAGTTATGAAAATCAACTTATCTACACTGAAACAACAATTCTACACATAATAAAGCTGAGCATCTTGTATCACTCTCTCTTTAAATATTTGTATCAAAAATAGAGGAATCAAGGTGTTCTTTGAAAAAATGAAAACATAAAATTGTAACTACAAAAACTTTCTGCAAAATTCTTCTTAAGATACCTAACTATTAATTGTTTAATTATTACTGATCAATCACAGAAAAAAAAAAGAATTCCAGGATACAAGCCTATTTGTTAAGAGTCTTCCAATGTTCACTATTACACATTCGACCACTGGTTTTACCATACATGTATCAAAAACAAACTTGTATGCAGTTTATGCCCTATTCACATTTCTACATTATCATGTACTGTAATTCTACCTAAGGCCACTGCATCTAACTTGTGACTCAGAGTTTAAAACAATGTTAAACCTTCCAAAACAACAACTGAAAATGTTTAACATCCACGATTTATGTCCCGATACTGTACAAAAAAGCAGTTTATATATGAGATCAAAAATATTTTGACTGGCTCGTTAACC
Organism: Cladopsammia gracilis; assembly: GCA_022457155.1. Taxonomy (NCBI): domain Eukaryota; kingdom Metazoa; phylum Cnidaria; class Anthozoa; order Scleractinia; family Dendrophylliidae; genus Cladopsammia; species Cladopsammia gracilis. Next base: position 411,429 of record JAJGOT010000521.1, read on the forward strand.
TTAAATTCTCCCTCACTTGTCCTCACCAAGGAACTAAATATTGAACAAATAAGAGGTTTAAGTACAAGAGCAAAAAAGCAGAATTACTTATTGCAAGCATATACATGAGGCTTTCTGTAGATGTGAGAATTTCAAAAGCTGTGCATAACTACTATTGATAATTATGGTAAAAGAAAGAATATTTTGAGGTGAAACAAGTCTCTAGCGCATTCTTAATTATTTCTACAAATTCTTAATGTTGTTGTAAACATTTGGGAGCGCTTTGTGTTCGTTTATAGCGTTCGTGTTACGCACGGAATGCCAAGCCTCAAGAATTAGTCTTTGTTGCCATGCCGATGATCTGTCAAAAATTTCGATGCTCGTCAAATCTATATTCTTACCGTTAATTACCTATTAACCCTCTGATCACTACTGAACAATACTGAATGTTATTGAAATATTATCTGGACAACAAATTTGTTACAAAATTAACAAATTAATGTTGCAGATGTATATAACAACTTATTTTCAAAGTAAGGCTTGTTTTAAGCTACAGGTAAAGACAAGTGAAAGTAGAAACTTCAAACGTAAAAAAATCTTCCAAATGGTCTGAATAAAATTACTCCCCCCCCCCCTTTTTTTTATTCTAACTAGGGCAATAATTTATTCAAGTAAATAGGGTATATACTCTAACATATTAACTGAATTTTTTTAGAAAAATTCAATTCACTGAATTCTGTCAGATTATACATTCCTCTAGATACCAAAATGAAACACATTTCTCATCCATGGTGCCCTGACAAGTAATCCAAACAGACTGCTTATAAAGCTTAATAGGGATTCTAGCAATAAATTTGAACTAGTTTTAAGAAAACACTAGATATAAAAAGCATTGAACTTCAGGATTATTTTTGAATTCATCATTATTGCAATCATGACACTCTGAATTGTGAAGGCATTTAAGCTGTGGTTAGACTATGAAATATCACAATAAAAATATACATGACATCATACTGTATCTATTCATAAATCTGAATACGATGGTTACCAAAGTCAGACACAACTATCTTACCATCACGAAGGACCGCTGTTGATACTGGTGAATTAAATTCTCCTATCTCACTCCCGTTTGTTCCAAACTTGCCGACAAACTTTCCATTTAGCTCAAACACCTGAACTCTATGATTTGCTTTATCACAGACCATCAGGTGCCCTGCCTTGTTAATGGACAAGCAATGAGGCTTATCGAAATCCCCATCTGCATTTCCCTTCTTTCCAAATTTGTAAAGAAAGTTACCCTTCCTATCAAAGCATTTGATAGAATGATCACCCACATCTGATACTATAAGATAGTTGTCATGTTGGATACAGTGGAAGGGTGTGGTGAAAGAGCCCTCTGTGCCAATTTTGTGCAAAAACTGACCATCAGAAGAAAAGATCTTAATTAATTTGTTGCCTTTATCAGCAACAATGATATTGCCATCACTGTCAATTGACAAACCCAAAGGACTCTTAAGCTGGTGATCAAGACTTCCTTCTCCCCCAAACTGACTCAGGTGCCCCCCCCTGTCCACTCACTACCTGAACCCTGTGGTTACTATTTTCAACCACAATAATATTATCATCATGAAAAGCTATCCCAGCTGGCCAGCTGAACTCTCTGTGTTGATTACCCTTTCTACCAAAAGATTTTATGTGAGTCCCATTACTACTAAATATAAAGATCTTATGTGAACCAACATCACTCACTGCAATTTCATTTTGTTCATTCACTGCTACTCCCCAAGGTTGGGTCAAGGTCCCAGCAATTTTGGATCTTGGATCTGTGTTATCTTTTGGATCTTGTTCTCCAAAAGATAACACAGGTCTGAACTGTCTGGGTTTGACTTGAACCTCATAAGGACTGCCATGAACATGTTCTCCATTTACCTTCACAGATGCCTCACATGTTCCGGTTTCTTTGACAAAGTAGCTGATTTTGTAAGTGCCATCTTTGTTATCTTGGACTTGTACTTCAGTTGCACAGTTATCTCCTTTACTATCACTGATCTCCAATGTTACACAGTCGCGTTCTTCATAACATTGCTGCAATTCCATGTTTCTTGTTGTCACAATAAGCTGTGCTTCAAGTCCAACAGTTGCTTCATTGATTCTTTTTCCTTCAGCACTTGATTGTTGTGGTCGGGTCTGGGTAAGAAAACGTTTGAGAGAGCCAATTTGTTGAATGCTTACGAGATCAAACAACTGTTGATTTTTCACAAAATCAAATTCCGGAAAACTTCGATTGTCACAGTCACCTGTGTCTTCTTGGTCACCTTCCTCTTTACATATTTTGTCTAGCAATGCATTTGGCTGCAAGAGTTGAGCACTTGTGCTTTGCCTAAAAAGTGTTTCAATTTTTTTAATGACTCTTTCATGCATTTTCACTTGTTCTTCAAACACATCCTTTTGCATTCCTAGATGTTCCAGAGAAACATTTGTTTTTCTTTCCATGTCTACAAAGACTTCCAGCTTCTTAGCTTCTATGGCTGCAATAATACTGTCAGCATACTCCTGCACGTTTCTCTTCACACTCGCAGCTTGTTCTTGGACTTCAATAATATTTTCTTCAAGGTTGGCAATTTTACTTATCTTTATTTGCATTCTTTGTTTCTGAAATTCAATCGCAGACTGAACTTTTAACTTCCGCTCATTTGCAGCCAGTTCCAAAAGCATCTTCGCATGTCCTTCGTGATCTGTCAAAGCACAGGCATTGCAAATACCAACTTCACAAATCTTGCAAAAGAATTCCAATTCTTTCTCTTCGTGGCCTGTCATTCCACAAAATGCCGGCCGCTTCAAAACGTTTTCAAAATCTTGATCTTGAAAGTCTTTTAGTGCCAGCGCATAGTGTGCTTTATTGGCTTTGATTCCATTGTGAAAACTGATGCAGTCGTCACACCAAAACACACAGCACTGGAAGCAATAAAAGCTTTGTTTGCTTTGGTTGTCGCAATTTCCACACTTTACCCCGGTTGTATTGCACTCTTTGATGGCTAATACATCGAGCAAACTGTTAATACGAAAGTTTGTTGGCAAAGCGCTTAGGTTTCCACTTTCAGGGACCTTGAATTCCTTTCTGCACTCCGGACATGCAATTTTATCTCGGCTCGCACTCGTTCGTTGAATCCCGTTCAGACAGTGAAGGCAAAAACTGTGCAAGCATGGCAGCTGCTTTGGATCAGTGTACTTGCACATACACACAGAACAGGATACTTCTTCATGAAGATTGTGCAAAAAGGTTTGAATATCCATGATGAAGACAGCAAGACAGTCGAAAATACGGGACAACGATAAACCGAATGACTTCTGAGCGCCTCAGCTCATGCATGATCAGCCCGTGTTAACCAATCACAAAGCGTCACTTGACATGTTTTGACGTTGTCTGGCTTCAAAGATTTCTGAGAAATGACTGGCCTGCAGTTTACTAGCTGATGATCAAATTTCCTCAGATCAAATTGCTTCGTCAAATAATTCTGTGGGTAGGGCCTCTAGGGTCCTATTACACTCGAAATTGTTTTGGCAACTGAGAAGCGGCTGGAGGACCCCCCTCCACCTCCCCCCCCCCCCCACTTTAATAATTTGGAGTGTGTAATGACGGCTAATGTGTTAAATTTGGGGGCTAAATGACCGTAAACAAATCGGCAAGCAATCGGTATGCGGCTCAGAGCCCTTACCCGAATTTTTCAATTTAAATACGACCGAATAAGAATGTAAACAAAAATCAAATAGCGTAAAAAAATAACAGAATCAAAATAGCGTGACCTACGGTGGTTGCCGACCGGTAATTGCGTGACTATCTATGGGACCATCGAATGGTCTCATGGGATTGGGAAAAACCCTCGCCTCTCTGCCAGTTTCACTTTGATAAAATTCGTTATTTCTTTCCCGATAGATTTCCGATACTGATAGCTCAGTGGCGGGCTGAGCGGTAAGTTGACGTATTTCTAAAATTATTTCTGTGTATTCTGCAGGTCTTCCGAACGAGTTGTGATTTTAGCACAAGTTTACTTCATTTTACGTCAGAGTGAATCGAAGGGTTTGGTTTCACGGTTTAGCCACCATTTTGAAAGTGGGACAAACACGGTGCAAAATAGTGTTTGTACGAAAATTCAATGTCAAATATTTGCGGTAAAATTAGATATCGGACATGTTTTGAATCTACAAACTTAAGAAAGCTGACAAAGGGATAAAATTTGATAACTTTTAATCGAGGGGGTGAGTTATCAAATTTGATCGAGTTATCAAATTTGATCGAGTTATCAAATTTGATGGATACTTGGCTATATTGGAAAGCATGTATTGGCATGTGTATTACTGGTTTGCACGTGATGTCACGGCGGCCATGTTGGTGGTCAAGAACAAAACTGTTTCTCTCCGCTGGGAACTAAACTCTATTTTCATGCAAATTCTGCGAGAAAAATTGTATTGTATTGACCACCAACATGGCCGCCTTGACCAAGAATTGGCGCTTTGAATGTTGCATAAGCTTTTAAGCTTATGATTTGTAATTTAGTCTGCAAAACACTGAAACTCAGTTCAGGTTCACGGGAAAAACGTTACAAAAAATATATAGAAAACTCAAAAACAAGAGCACCTATATCCCTTAAATTTAATCACTAGTCTAAAATGAATGATATCTGAAGCTTGCAGACTGTTGACTGTATTTATTTTAATTTTAGAAATTTATTTTTAATTAGCTGTAGGTATGAATATATTCTGGAACAACACATTTTATTAATACGATTACATGTCATATATAGTTATTATATATTTTTTTCATTTGTGCCAGCTTTCCTTCTGTAATGGAATACATTCTTGATCAATATGCACAGTATATTTATAAGGGTTAGGGTTATACAGTGTATATATATCATGTGTGTTCTAAGTTCAGGTTAACTCATATTTAATAATAATATAATTTAGAGTCCAAATCACAATAAATGTGCTATTCCTAGGAGCTGTGCAAGTCTACTTAGCATTAAAGCTAGAAATAACTGTTTATCTGCTATTAAACTTGTTAAAAGGCTATCAAATGGTAACGGCAACTTGCATAAGTTTAAAATGGTTCAAAGCCGGTTACAAACCAATTATTCCATTCCATTTATTCCATTCATCCACCACCATGGATGGTTGTGGATTATTTATTTACTTTTATTTACTGCATAGGTCTGTAGCTCAATGTTGAGCATTTTAGACCGCTCTAAAAGAAAAAGAATATTAATAAAAAGGTAGCAATGTGGGAAACACAAGTTTGAAATGGTGCTTATAAGTGCAAAGTAATAAAATGTTATTAATGTTTGAAATTGCGTTTTTAAATACAGCCAGTGAGGCAGACAATGCTGTCTCTTTTGGGAGTTGATTCCATTGTGCAATTGTCCTTGGATAGAAGGAATACTTATAAAAGTCCCTCTTAGCTAGCGGCTGTGTGTAATCAAATGCTTTAGAGCGAGTTGAGTACAAATGACCAGCTGATTGTAGTTTGGTGACCTTATGAGAGACTAACCTGTTTCACATTTTATATAGCATACTGTAGATAGCCATGCTATAGTTTGCCTACCTTCTAGTGTCTTCCATTTTAGGGCTGAAAGCATTTTGGGCACATGATCTTTGCGGTTGAAGTGATTTACGACCCAGTGTGCAGCTCTCATTTGAACTATCTCAATTGTGTCAATGAGAATTGAGTTGGTAGAGGTTATGTTTTGCACGCTGGCACACAAGGCAAAGAAATAACCTCTGCCCGTAGGGTAACATTTATTTATTGGTGCTGAAACAGCAGTGCAGTCTGGTACAGGCTGCAAAAAGCACTACTGTTTACTGCACAATGAATGTTTGCTCCCCCAGGGGGGAGGGACTCCCATATAAAATTGACAAGAGTGATCATCAGAAATTTACTTGCACACATGATTAGCTCACCAACTAAAATATCCAAAGATGACTTGCTTGTTAATAGTCAAGGAGACTATCAACAGCATTTGGATCAACATGCCTATCAAAGCACTGTTGCTATGGAAATGAGTTTTGGATCTGACAAACTAAGAGAGGGTTGGGTGATGATTGTTAAAGTCTTTGATAACCATACTTATGTCACAGAAATTGGAAATGTGAGAGTTGGCGTGGTGATTGTCAAAATCGAACCTCGCTGCTGTGGCCATCAGACAAAATTTTCTGGCCAATGTAGAGAGGTTTCAGTAAAAGGTTTTAAGTAAATGGGTACAGTAAGTAAACAAGGCTGTTCCACATTCTTCTTCTTCTTCCATGGCCATTGTGGGAAGGTGGTTGTTTAAGTATAGGTTTCGCCTTTGTGTCAAGGGAATGTAGGAGCGGGGTGATGATTTTTATTTCTTTGATTATGTCCCAATATCAGCATCATTGAAATGGATATTACTGTAGATGCTTATGTTGTGGGAATGTGGGTCATTGTCTGAGCAGAAATGTTAAACCATTAAATACCAAACATCTCCCTTTTTAATTTATCTTTTAAGGAGGCGGGATGAACATGTCAGAAGACCAAAAGCGCTGGCTGGTTGTGGGGATTGTCTTCAACAAGCTGGTGTCTCAGATTCGCCCTTTTGTGGAACAATCTTTGCAGACAGAATACCAGAGTTTACAATCCAGCCACAACATTCATGTCCAAACTCCACCTGGGATTCTGAAGAATCATCCCAAACATCTGAAATATGAGAACATCAATAGCAATATCAACCACAAATTGTCTCCTGGAAAATTTGACTTTTCCAAGTTTGACTATAAAGTAACAAGCCATGTTGACTTTGCCAAACTTTATGTTCAACCCTTCATGGCCAAGTTCAGTGCATTTGATGGGAAGTGCGATGGTTCTGTTCTCCTTTTGCTACTTGGTGAAGTGCCAGTGTTTTCTTCTGCTGTACAGTCATCAGCCAAGACAGTGAGAGAACATGTGAGAAATGAGTGGGCCCACTGTAACTTTACAGACTGGGATGCAGTGAAGTTCCAGAGCAGTTTTCTGGAGATGCAGCAACTTGTCCAGTCCATCGGTCTGCCTGCAGCAGATGAGAACAAAATCTTGTCCGAGCTGAATGACTGGGAGACCAAAGGTTTCTTATTTTATCATCAAGTACTTTTACTACGCCTTTCAATAACATGCGAAATTTGAAATTCATATTTCCACCAACAGTTGCATTTTACACTGCCGTCAATCATCTAAGCTTACCTCTCAGGAAACAGATCTTCATTTCAATTAGTTCAAAAGGCCACGTCCGTGCATTATGATTGGTAGATTTTGATCCATTTTGTTTGTTTCTTTTTTACATGGTCCGTTGGCTTTTGTATTAATTATGATTGACGGCAGGGAATAATGCAACCGTTGGTGGAGATTTGAATTTCAAATTCCGCATGTTATTGAAAGGTGCAGTAAGGCTGGTTATTTAAACAAAGTTTAAACTGTCATGGTGTTAAGCAAAACCACGTTCTAAACCAATCTGGCATATGCTAATATTTAAAAGTTGTTTATTGTAAACACTGTCGGGAAGGCATTTTTCAATTCTTACCTACTTAAAATGACCCGGTTACAAACAGATCTGGAGGTTCATTACCTTATCTTAATATTTTCAAGTAATATTATTATTATTATTATTATTATTATTATTATTATTATGGTACAGTACTGTAATTGCGAATGAGTTTTCTCTCTCAACCTCCGACTCCAAACCATTGGCTTTGGGATGTAAAGAGGATTTCTACTTGTCTGATGGAGAGGACCCGCCTGAGAAGGTGCGCTGTAGAAAGGATAGTTATTTTCTGGAGTTCATGTATGTTGATGTTGCTAGGGATCTTGTTGGTGTAGTTTTCCATGCCCTTCTTGATGGTGCCAAGGGCTCCCATAACCACCCCGGGACTGTTATTATTATTATTATCTTCATAAATGAACTGGATGATCTTTTTCCAAATTGTTTCCTAAGGGAGCGGGTCATAGCCCATGACCAAAGGTCCCCTAGGGTTTTCTCTTTACTCTAAAGCTCCAACACCTTTCTCAAAATCCTCGCTGTTCCCAGTAGTGTAGTCTTCTGAAGTAATGAAATACTAATTTTAACATTCAACTTTGCCAACCACTTGTCCAAATTTTTTGTTACACTTCCCAATGATCCGACAACAATTGGAACCACCTGTACAGTTCTCATGTTCCATATTCTATTAATTTCTCTTTTAAGATCCTGATACTTTTCAACTTTCTCATTCTCCTTTTCACCAATTCTTTTATCCGTTGGTACGGCAATATAATAATAACATAATTAAATAACATAATAGTGCACTTTCTCTCCTTATTTACGACTGCAATGTCCGGTCTTCTGGTTTCAATGACATGGTCACACTGTATGTTCACATCCCAGAGTAATTTAACATCGTCATTTTCACTTACACTGTCTGGTGCATGTTCGTACCACTTGTCTGCCTTGTCCAGATGATATTTCTCGCATAACTTCCAATGAACTGCTCTTGCAACATTGTCATGTCTCTGTTTGTATTCCCTTTGGGCCAGCTTTTTACACTCACAGACAATATGGTTTACACTCTCTCCTTTCTCGCCACATAGCCTACATAATGGGGATTCCACCGTTTTGTCAATGTGATATTTTACATAATTAGTCGTAAGGGCTTGTTCTTGGCTTGCACAAATAAGTGCTTCTGTTTCGGATCTTCAAGTCTTTTCGGAGGATTTTTGCAGTCCCTAACAAAACCGTCTTTTGGATAGTTACTGATCTTGTCTGCACACCAATCTGTTCCAGGTGGCCTCCCAATCTTCTGGGGATGGTTCCCAATACTCCAATAACAACTGGGACTTCTTTCACCGATTTCAGTTTCCATAAGGTCTTAATCTCAATTGCCAAGTCACAGTACTTTTCAATCTTTTCATCTTCCTTGTTTTACACCCTACTGACCCCAGGGCATGCAACATCAACAACATCTTTTTCTTATGCACAATGACAATATCCGGGCGATTATGTTGTAGTTGTTTATCCGTTTGCACTGTGAAGTCCCAAAGGACTTTAAGATCTTCATTATTATTATTATTATTATTATTATTATTATTATTATTATTATTATTATTATTATTGATATTGTCTTAAACCGCTAAGGTAGACTTCATTTACATAACCAGCCCTTACATTCTGAAAGTGTATTTTATAACATTTGTCAAATTTAAATACTATCACAAATCAATGACTTTTTTTTATTTTTTATTGGGACATGCCAAATAAAGAGGGGGTTTGCTTGCTGGAAGACACACATGACTGTTTCTTAACTCTGGTTTCCAAGGCATTAAGTATCTAGGAGTATTACCAATCTATTCTGCATGGGATGCTATTCCAGTGCAGGGTTACCCCAGCATTTTTTAGCCTCAGGTTTTGCCTTACAGTTTGCTGGTACCTATTTATATATTTGCATTCCTGGGTAGGGAGAGACAATATGTAGTAAAGTTTCTTGTTTTATATTACAGAACAACACAATGTGGCCGATATCAGGATTTTAAACCACTGACTTTGGATTAAATATCCAATGCCCTTGCTTCACTACACCACCGTGCCTCCATATTTCTTTGCACGAGAGTACCACGAAACTGTTGTAAATTTCAATTCGATTTTCAAGTCCAAACTATATTGCTGATAGATTACGGAATGTGGAAGATTTTTAATTTGGCACAAGCTTACAGAGGGGAGTAAAGAAGGCTTGGAATGTTAGAGCACCTATGATTCCTTCCTAATTGCTGATGGATAGAAATGAATGAAACACGAATACGAAGTCGGATGTTTTTGGTGATAGTTCCGTTATTTCATATTCTTCCTCTAAAGCACAAACAAACTATTTCTTTCCTCAACTATAAATAGATACACCAGACTGATATTAAAATGGTGTTTATCTTATGTTTTTATAATGACTTCGTTGTGGTTCTTTTTTCAGGTACAACGTTCTGCGGGAATTCCCCTGTAGATCCTACCCTTTTAAGCTTGGTTCACAACGAAGTGCTGGAACTTTCAACCAATTTAGATGAGTTTGTTTGTCAATACAAAGAACAGAAAGATCTGTTAGAGTCCCAGTTCCTGGAAGTCAAGCAATCACTCGAACAGCTCCTGGAACTTCCTCAGAAAGTTGAACAAATGGAACATGAGATGGAGACCTTGAAACAAAGGATGGAAGATCTTAGTTGCAGAGCTGTGAAACGTCAGGAGAGTAAGAAGCCTCTAACGTTCTTCGGAGCGCTGGACAGAAATGAGTATTTTACAGGCCGGAAAAAGGAGCTGGAAAACCTAGAAAAAGCTTTTGGTGATACCGACACTGAACCCGATGTTCGTGGAGTAGCAGGGAGAAAGGCTAACGTTCATGGTATTTGTGGACTTGGAGGGTGCGGTAAGTCATCTCTTTCCTTCGAATATGCTTGGCGCAACATGGAACGCTACCCTGGAGGCGTATTCGTGGTAAATGCTGAGAGTGATGATTTGATGAGGGCATCCCTTCAGGGAATTCATGGAGAATTTGTACACAATACCCAATCTAATCAGCATGAGGAAGTCAAACAATTTGAACAGTTATTGAATGAAACTCTTTCGTGGCTTGGTAATAAGAAGGACAAGTGGCTGTTGCTTGTAGACAACATGGATCAAAAGGAACTTAGCCCCTGCACAAGGAAAATGTTTTTTGGTCAGTGGAAAAACAAAACTTCAGGTAACATTCTTGTTACTTCTCGTAGAAATTCTCAAACGTTATGTGAGGATCTAGATATTTCGTCTGAAAACGTCTTTGAGCTAGATGCTTTTTCTCTGGATGAATCCGTCGAATTCCTTAAGAAGCGCACAGAGTTACCACCCAGTTGTGATGATCGGGACCAAGGAGAAAGAGAACTTGCCCAGGAGCTTGGCGGATTACCGTTGGCCTTAGAGCAAGCTGCCGCCTACATTAAAGCGCTAAAGTGTTCCATTCAGTTATACCTCCAGCAGTATCATTCCCAAAAGTCGACGCTTTTAAATAGAAAAACTGCCAAACCACGTTCAGAGATCTACAACGAGGCACGCCTGGCAGTTCAAACTACGTGGCTTCTCAATTTCAGTTATATCGAAAATGACGAAAAGGATCCAGGACTTGGAAAGGCGGCTACATTCTTCATGAAAATTGCTGCATATTTGTCCCCAGACGAGATACCCATTGATATTCTGAATGTCGGCGCCCCGGAGGTTGAGCATGAGGATCTGAAGGATCGTTTGAAAATGCCAATCGGTGCAGAGCAAATTGTTGATTTGTTGATTAGATTTTCCCTTTTCAAACGTAAGTCAGATGATACTTTAAGTATCCATCGACTTGTTCAAGAGACCTTGAGAGGTCTTTGTGATGGTGAAGGTGAAACTGATGAAGTTTTTTCTTCCGCTATAAGAATGTTGCACCAATCATTTCTAGACTGTGTTGGCGGGACAGATTTCCTTCGCGATTTTTATAAGAGACTGCATTCTCGGAGAGGGAATAAACAAAGTCGTATAGACGATATGATTCAGCAAATGTCAAGTTTTAATGAGGCCAAACTTGATGGTCGACGTTGGAAAAAGCTTTCCGTAAATGCTATTCACCTTGTACGTAATCTCTTGAGAGATTCATCCTTAAAGCCTGACTTCTTCTGTGAGGAATCTGCCAGGCTTTTATGCGAGGCAGCTTTCTTTTCCTATTCTCTAGGAATGGAAAGTCAAGGATACCGTTTTCAACAAGTCGTCTTCGAAGTTTTGTGTGCAATGAAAGAGCCTATCCGTTTTTACAAAGATGACGAGCTAATGAAGGTAACAAGAGTCTTAAAACCTTTCATAGACTCGTCAATTATTTCGAACAAGTTGGTGGAACTGACTGATGTCAGAGAAAAGTTCAGTAACAACGGAACAGACATCCCAGTGGATACAAATCAAACTGATGAATTGATAGAAATGATCAAAGTGATAAAACCAAAGGCAGGAGAAGCTTTTAGCAGGCGGGACTTTCAAACATCAGTAAATCTTTGCTCTGAAATTGTTAAAATATCAAATTTCAGTATAAATCGTGGAACTATAAAAGTCAATCAGCCATACTTAGTTCCTCTTGGTGAAATTCTCTGTTGCCGTGGCATTGCGCATGTAAAATTGGGAAACTTTGAGACGGCTGTTGACGACTTTAACGCGTCTACGTACGCAGACATTCAGTGTTACCGTGGATACTATTGGAAGGCGTATGCACTGTGTAAACTCGTTGAAAATGGTAGAACCGAGTTTACCAGCAGAGCTCAAGCTGCCGCGGCAGTGCTACATTTCAAGTTTTCAGATTCCAAGATAGCTGACTTTCAAAAGCTGCAAAAGACATTTCCTGGATTGCTTGATCGAATTGAGGTCATGTACAAGTTCGTGTCTCGAGTTAGTGAGCTTAAAGAACTGGAAAACGGAATCTCTGGAGCCCAAAATGACTTTTCAAATGATTCACGTACTATCATTCTAGCTGATGGTAATTATAATTTGAAGGAGATGGCTATTTTGGGAGGAAGGTATTATTTCGTTTGTCTTCCTGGAGGTTTCGCCTGTCTAAATTGCAGCAAAGGTCTCTATTTGTCACATGGGTCTTTTCTATTTGAGAACGTTAAGTTCGCGAATCCTTGTCGTTCATTTGGCGACCAATCCTTGTCGTCTGCAGTTCCCGGCTGTACGACACAGAACGAAATGCCTCTTGCAATAACGTTGGGAAGAGCACATCAAACTAAAACTGCCGGAACTGAACGAAAGCTAAGTGCCTTGATAGAGGCTAATGACGTCAACTCATTGGTCGTTCACCATTGCAATATCGCAGGTTCCAACTGCTCAGGAATATTGGTGAAGACGACTGAATATTGCCGTCAGCAAATAACTGTTTCAGTGAGGTCATCCATTATAACATGCTGTAGTGGATCTGGGTTTCAACTTCAGGGAGATGCACCTGATTGCCACATAAATATCTATGAGAACGATCTAACATACAATATACGCGGTATTGTTATAGATTGTCCATCGCGTTTCTGCGTGGAAAAGAATCAAATTTCTACTAACTCCCTCTCCGGAGTTGTGGCTATGGGTTCTTGTAACGGAGGATTACTGAGAAATACTATCAGTCGTAATCGTCAGCATGGCATTTTGTTTAACAAGTCCAACGCAGTGATGGAGGAAAACATCATTTCCAAAAATCGTGGCTGGGGAATTGTATGTTGTTTTGAAAGCAATTTAACAAGCAATGAAAATGTGCTTCATAACAATCTTTGTGGAGGACTTCGCCTCATGTTTAATGGTAAAGGGAATGTTTTGGTTCAGAGATGTGAGTTCAGAGAAAATGTCGGTCCTGCTATTTTTCCTACAGCTGCAAATGAACTTTGCCCAGTAGAGCTGGAATGGAAACAGTTGTTCACAAAGCCACGAGAGCAGTTTCCCATTGTAGTTTTCTTAATGCAGTTTCTTGGACAAACCAGACTAGAAATCTGTGAGTCCATTGATGAATTTAAGTCCCCTTTCTGTGATGGCCTCAGAGTTACGGAAGTTTCCGACATGCAGTTTCACTGCGAAAAACAAATCTGCTCTAAATGCTGGAAACATCTGCAACTGGATAGTGACGTGATCGAGTGCCCCAGTTGCCATGTTGCTCGGTACTGTAGCAAGCAGTGTTCTGACATGGCTAAAGCTGGTCATTACTCTGTTTGCGAATCAATTCTTGAAGCAAATAAAGAAGTCTTTGAAGGCTTTGTGGTGTGGCCACTTACAAACCCAGAACTCCCTGTGCAAGATGACCATGAAAATAAAGCAGGCATATGTCTCTGTGTTATTGCTGCTGTCATTTTTCCACGGCAAGACACACAAGCGGAACTAAAAGATGCGTTTCTCTGTCTCCTAACGTGTCCACAGCGGAACGTTTATACTTTGCTGAACTCCTCAGAAATCGGTCATTTCATATTATTCAACGGAAGTCACCTCCCAGACTACATGACTGACATCAAGGCAGCTTGTATTTTGGCAAACTTTGATTCTGAATGCGGAAACATCACTATTTACAAGCATCGCATTTTCTCCCTTGACAAAGTTCCAGATGGTTTGAATTGGGTGAAGAGAACATTGTATGCGTTTGGGCGGAAAGTTCAAATAAAGTTCGAAAGGCAATAAGTGACAATTACCCATAAAGGTCTGCGAATGGACACAACCTCTCTGTAGTTCCAAAAAAAAAACACTAAAAAACAAGACAATTTTTTTTTATTTTTTGAACAAGATATGTTTCGATCGATCTTGGATCATCGTCAGTTGCAAATGAGCTAAAGTTAGCTGCTCATTTGCAACTGACGATAATTGAAGATCGATCAAAACATGTCTGTTCAAAGATAAAAAAAAAGTTGTCCTGTTTTTGAGTATTTTAACTAGTCTGCTTCTATCCAGACCTTTTGAAAAACATCATTCAAAAAACAAAGGAGTACATGCCATACAAAACGGAGAACACTGAATATCTGTTTCTTTTTACTTTTTTAACTTTTCAGGTAAAATAACGTCTGAGTCAAGTTGTTTTAGGTGTGGTTAAAATGACATGTATGGTTTCATGTTGTGAGACCCAGGGGAAGATAATCGGAACGGGCGAAAGAAAAGAAGGTGAGGTCGTTGCGAGTGAAACTTCCCTGAACGGGCAGGAGTCCCTTCGCCCGTTTCGCTCGCACCGAATTTGCCCATTTTTATCTTTCTTCCGCCCCGATAATCTGAGTTTCCAAGGATGGTATAGTTTAAAACACGACCACGTCTGCCACAAATAAATTTAATTACAATGTAAGCCGTTGTACCCGTTTTAAGATTAACACAAGGAGGAAGGGGTGTTGTGCCTTCATGATTCTCTTAAAATTACCTTTCAGCTTGAGTTGTGGCCTCTCGATTAAATAGGCCATTTGCACGATGGCGTCATTTGACTACAACTACCAGAATTCATTTCGTTTTTCCTTTCTTATTTAAATTTTGTAATCCCAGTGAGGTTTAAATAACAATGGCCCTAATTTGCATTACAAAACAAAAAACTAAAGGATTGTGGTAGTTGTAGTCATATGACGTCATCGTGCAAATGCCCTATTGAACGTAATTGTTTTGTGAATAACATTTTACAGGTTGAATTTACATTCTACCTGGAAACGCCAGTTTTGTATTCCAGTTTCCATTTTATATAGGGATTTTTATATTGTAAAAAATCATTTAGTACCTTTCTATAAAAGTTAAAGAGAAGAGTAAAGGTAAAGTATTTTAGTGCAAATAGTCTTCAGTTAGTACAAAAAGCGCTTTGATAGTTTTTTCTAATTAGAAGAGTGTTTTTGTTAATCACGGTCAATAAACTTGCAGAAAAAAAAAAACGAGAGCATTTTTTTTCCCAATGGGGATATTAAGTACAAATATTGCCGAAGTTGTATGAAAGTTACCCCGGATAAGTTTGCTTGATTCAAAACAGTTTTTATGCGTTCCATCTTAGCAGTCCGCGTTAGTCCGCGTAGCATTGAAATTCGGAGCGCTCAGGGAACCAATCAGAATGCTTCTTTTCATCGTGGACCGTTTCAGACTTCAAATCAATAAATCACAATAAAACCTCAATTGCAGGCTCAACATTCCAGTTTACGGGATTTTTTTAGAAACACACACCTGACAGTCGGGACAGACATTTGCCTGTACAATCAGTCGAGGCAAAAGTTTCAAAAGATTAAGTAGTTCCATGACAGTCCGTGCCCGCATTACTGTTGCCCGTATGCGACTTAAGTGTAATAGGCCATTTCCGAGTTGCCTTTAGCCTCTCTATCAAAGCGAGGCTAGGTGCGAAACCTTTCATATGAAAATGAGTTACTTATTTGCATGTGAATGAAAACTCATTTTCATATGAAAGGTTTCGCACCTAGCCTCGCTTTGATAGAGAGGCTAAAGGCAACTCGGAAATGGCCTATTATTAGACCTTGTATAGCATGCGTAGCAGGCGCCGGTTCATTTATAGGGCGAAATTTCGAGGACGCGCGCGAAAGGGAGAGGACATGCGCGAGAGGGGAACATGCGAAAGGGAGAGCGTCCTCGTAATTTCGCCCTTTAACCGGCGCCTGCATAGCAGGCTGGACCTTGTAATGTGGTTGAAATAAACAATTCCTTGTTGATTTCAGGTTACATAACTAAAACCCAAAAAGTTCATTTTTGGGGACTTGTAGAAAACAATTCTCACGCCCAACGTCTAGTGTTGCCTAATTCTTTTGATCACCAGCTTAGTGTTTTAAAAATAGATTGTTTCCACAACACATTACAAGAGTAAAATAACAAGCGAGCGTAACGAAATCTAAAGAAACCGAAGATCACTTTGCACCTTTCCAGATGTCCCAAAACACTCGTTTAGTGAAACAAGAAACAAGAAATCCATGCTTTCTTGAGAAAGCTTACAGTTCAATTTTCGAAAAATGCGCTGACTCCAGACTCCCCTCCCCACCCCCTTCAGGCTGAACATTGACTCGTACATACAAAACTTTACTAGCTGCAGTCGAGGTCAAATTATGCTATTATTACTAATTTTCATATTCTGAAAAAACCAGCCCCCCAAAAAATGGACCATGACGTCTTTTTTGCCACAAAAACTTCAATAACACCTTTGTTCAGAGCATAAAATGGAAGATAGAAACAAAAAACTGCAGACAATTTCAAATACTGACATTTTTTTTAATCAATTAAACATGTCAAAACTAGAGGGATAAAGAGAAAGCATCAATCTTGACAAGCCTGACTGAACCCAATTAGAAAGATAACATTTTGCTTGCTTGCAGGACATAAGAGTCTGAAGTCGACCACACTGGTCGTAAAGAACTCTGGCCATATAACTTGATTATTTTGGTCAAGTATTGCCAAGTATAAGACGGTATGACAAAGGGAGTAAAGCGTTGTCAGAACTGGCCAGCTTGTAAAATTGTATGCGCCATTATGAAGAACTTGTAGAGTACAAGGTTATTCAAAATAGCCCATTCAATTTTATTAACTCGCCAAACCAGTCAGGCAGTTGTGACAGGGTCTCAGTGAGTGGGGCTATTGTGTTGCCATTGTGTTTCACTAGCGAGGTCATAACACATGATGTATGTCCATTCAGGGGTATCTCTTAGGCCTTCTTCAATAACTGAACATTTTCTGTCATGATGTACCAGTTATGCAAGTCATTTGGCAAGGATATACCATGAAAATTACATTCATGTAACTACTTGATGATCCTTTCTAAATTCATTCAGCAATCTTCAAACTAAAATGTGTGTTTACTGAAGTCAGCCAGTATTAGATATTCACAGTAAATTATTCTGACTAGGAATTACACACACAAGGCGCTGGTATCTTAACTGGACTGGGTATTTGGAGAAATTCTCCACAATAACTTGTACAATCACTTATTAGAGGTTGGGCACTATGCTGACATAATATCTGCTGCCAAAAATAACCAAAAAGCCTGATTTTGGCAGATCTAGATGAGCCCCCCCCTCCATCCTCCCAAAAAATGTTTCAGTTTTCAGTCCTTAACATCCCCCCCCCCCCCCCCCCCCCCCCCGCTCAATTCACTTTTGGAACCCTCTTACAAATGGAGTCTGGATTCATCACTGGCTTGTAATATGACAGCAGAATTATCTAAGCTTTACAGCTGTAGTCCTCATAAACCATGTGTGCTACTTAGTGATTCACGAAGCTAAAATGTGGCTTTTACTTTGAGTACCCAGTGCGGATGGAGTAAAACAAAATGAACACAAACAAGAAGCAATACTTCATCAAAATTCTGTGACCCAAAAACTATGGCTCCAACAATGTGTTCTACTGTGTGTCTGGTACCCGAAGTAAAAGCCTGAAATGTAACTGATAGACAGCTATCAACAACACACTATTCCTAAAGATAGACATGTTGAACAGTTTCCTAGTATTAACTGAGCTATTTCTTGGAAAATGATGTACACATTGTACTGTTTATAACTAATAGATTAATATTAAACTTTTTACGATAATATTAATAACCCTTTTCTGACTTGACTTTGCTAATTTACCTTCTCTTCTACTATAATTTATATATTAACAAGTTAATTAGGGCTGAATTCAGCCAGTGCTGTGTTGAGTTATGCCAAGGCTACATAAGCAATTTTTTACTTTCACGGTTTTTTTAAAGAGTTGTTGAGTGAATTCTTGCACATGCAACAAAATAAGTGAAGAAATAATGACTTAAAAAAAAACTTGTGGAACTTCAACGAGTTGAACTTTTGGAGAAAAAAAAAAACTGTTTGTGTTATCTTATGCAAAATAATGCCTACTAAGTTGTGGATACAATTAAAAAAATTAAACCCTCTGCTAGGAAAACGTCACTTTAGTAGCCAAAGCTTCACCCAGATTAATTAAAAGTGTTGTGTGTAATTAAAAGTATTGAAACATAACCAGCTCAGATTTAACAGATAAGTACATTATAACCACTAATAAACCAACTACATTTATTCACTGTAAATTGTAACAGTGAAAACTGGAAAACTCTTACCAGAGATAGAGTTACTGCTAGAATCCTTATTGTGATAATTATTATGAGAAAATTAATAGTAATAAATGCTTTATTTATCCTGAAAAACCGATCAGCAAATTTAAAATAAAAACGCTAATAATAAACAAGATTATTATGTAGCTCAGTTAGTAATACAAATTAATGGAACTTATGCTGCCTCAGAGCATCAGTAAATTTAAACATTATTTTTGAAATTATTCATCAAAAGAACAGGTGTCAGACTAAACATTTTTGTTCTGCGAAATTGAACATGTCAACCAATCATAAATATTGTAAAAAAAAGGGAGTAAAAAGACAAACGTCTAGCCCGAGTTATGAAAATCAACGTATTTACACTGAAACAACAATTCTACACATAATAAAGCTGAGCATCTTGTATCACTCTCTCTTTAAATATTTGTATCAAAAATAGAGGAATCAAGGTGTTCTTTGAAAAAATGAAAACATAAAATTGTAACTACAAAAACTATCTGCAAAATTCTTCTTAAGATACATAACTATTAATTGTTTAATTATTACTGATCAATCACAGAAAAAAAAAGAATTCCAGGATACAAGCCTATTTGTTAAGAGTCTTCCAATATTCACTGTTACACATTCAACCACTAGTTTTACCATACATGTATCAAAAACAAACTTGTATGCAGTTTATGGCTATTCACATTTCTATAATTATTATCATGTACTGTAATTCTATCTAAGGCCACTGCATCTAACTTATGACTCAGAGTTTAAAACAATGTTAAACCTTCCAAAACAACAACTGAAAATGTTTAACATCCACGATTTATGTCCCGATACTGTACAAAAAAAGCAGTTTATATACGAGATCAAAAATATTTTGACTGGCTCGTTAACCTTAAATTCTCCCTCACTTGTCCTCACCAAGGAACTAAATATTGAACAAATACGAGTTTTAAGTACAAGGGCAAAAAAGCAGAATTACTTATTGCTAGCATATACTTGAGGCTCTCTGTAGATGTGAAGATTTTAAAAGCTGTGGATAACTACTATTGATAATTATGGCAAAAGCAATGATCTATCGGTAAGCAACTGGAGGACCAGTTAAACATTATTACAAAACATAGTATCAACAAAAGATGGGTTCCCTGTATGCCTATTTGCCACAAAATTTGAGTGCGATCATGTTGGTTTCCAAATACAGGTTATCCAATAGCATTACAAAAAGTTGTAATTGAAGGGCTTACCATAGCTTGATCGAAAACAATGCTACACATGTAACCGGTCACATTAAGCCTTCAGATCCAAATTGCTCTATTTTTGGAAACAAAATCTTCAATCCATTTTGGGAAGCAAAAAGTGTCAATTTGACGAATTTAGCTTATTACTTTTCCCTAAAACTGATTTACTGATTTTCTTTTGTTCTCTGTTTGAATGGAAACAAAAGAAATCAATCAAGCTTTGAGGAAAAGCAATATGCTAATTCATTGGATTGAAGTCTCTTGTTCAGAAAATAAATACTAACTATTGTAGGTTTCTTTCATGAAGACTAGTCTGTATCTAATTAGCTGTTTATCCACCTTTTTCTAATATCAAAACTTGTTTTTGAGATGACGACTTTAATAAATTAATGTGGCAAGTAAATTGAGCTTAGTGTCATACAATTCACAGAGTTATTATTGATAATAGCAATAAAATTGTTTTGAATCAGCCTCACACACTTAATTAGTCTCTTCAATTCAATAACCATTAATTACTCATGGCTTTGATTCCAGCTTCCTTGCCTTTGGACAAGCAACTACCAAATTTTGCTTGCTCCAGGCAGTTATGCGCTTGCCAAAGTTTACTCTTTAGTTCTAAAATCATTATTTAGTCAGCGGATGGCTTTTCTGGGCTTTGGCCATCGAGCACATAAGCAGAAATAAAAAAAGTTACTTGCCAAACAGGAAAATCTACTTGTTAAGGACAACTGGACAGGATTTTCTTATTTTAGCCCTGCTTACTAATGAGTAGCAAATTCAAACAATATGTGATATATAGAGATACCTTTATAGTCCAAAATTAGACAATTTGTGAAAAAATTAAGAAGTGAAAACAACAAATTCAGATATGTATTTACACCAGAGAAGCTCAATCATATACCATTTGAAGCAATATAATGCACAAGCTCTAGATGATTGGCTGCTTAAACTCAGCATATTCAGTTTTGTATCCATTGGTTTGCATATCACAAACAAACTCCCATATCCACTGCACTACTGTACATGTCAAACCCTGGCTCATTTGGGCACACAATTTAATTGGACTTTAACGTTTTCACTCCCACAGTCAATTATGGAGACATGTTACAACTGTATGTACAGTGTTGTTCTAACTTTTGAGTCTGTGGATGACATCCTATGGTGTGACCATTCAAATGAAACCTCTTTGGCAGTACTTTTGCATGGTACCATTTATTTTTCAATATTGTACAAAATGAAATTTGGGATTTTTCTCAAATTTTTATTTTTTGGCACTCTTGCCTTGGGAGTTAAGGGTTAAATTTGGATGCATGTTAATTACTTTGAAGTCCATAAATCACCCTATAAGCAGGGTTTCAGTTGTACAGTTTCTGCTTTAACTTCATATATAATATCTGTCTGTATCTGTAGACAGCAAAGGATATAGACTCTGCTTCTTTGTGGCTGGGCAAATATCCTTTCTTATCGACCATTACTTAGGTCATTTTATACTTGTTAATTATTATCAGAAGCCATGATATAAATAATCTACAATGTCAAGTTTTGTTCTATTTCCTTTGGTAAAACCTAAACGTTTATATGCATGACATTAGTTTACCACTACAGAGAGGGAAAAATCCAAAGATGAGTTACCACACTTATAGTGTTCTCCTCTTGTTAGCATAGTCATTTTATGGTTAAAATCTCTTGCAGTTGTCAAGTTGGTTACTGAAATACAGGCATTATAGTACATGGCACTCAAGGCACAGTGTCTTTGCAATTAATGTTTCTGATTGGAACACAGCCAGGTTAATCCATCATATAAGCCATCACCAGATGTAGCACATGATGGTTGCACATACCAATTTCTATCTCTTGAAAGCCTTTGGAGGTTTAATTTGTCTTGAATTTCATGCGGTTTGAGGGCTGAAAAGTAAATAAGCATAATTATTAGGAAGAGACACAACTAAATTAAAAAGGCATGTCATTGTTGTTCTTTTTGTTGCAGCATTATGCATAATTCATTTCCAGAAAACCCCCATGCATAAAGCATTTTGTGAAAAATGTCATGTATAATCTGTCATGGTGATAACAATGAGCTTTTTGAATGCCACAAAGTATTAAGGGACAATACTTTGTCAAGGCTTATCCAAAAGTTAAAGCTGAGAAAATCAGGATTCTAAGATGTTAAAAACACAAGGCTGTCATGCCTAAGGGTAGGCAAATGCTCACACCTTGCAGAAATATCTACTACATGGTCAGCTTTAACCAGCCTCAAACATCATCATGTTGCAAAACAATATCCAGTCCAGTGATATACATGTACATTAGTACAGTTTTTACTGTTTTTAGGAGTTAGTCATTAGCATTAAAGCATGGTATCATGCCATCACACATGTAGTTCGGTTTCAGCAGCATTACATGTGAAGCACAGATAACAGAATAAGACTGGTTGTTTCAAGAACACAACAGTTACTTTTTTTAAAGTGTATATGACAGTGATTTTTTTATTTGCTTGATCTAATCTACATGATGTCCTGATAAGAAAATGGAAAAAAATTTTTCCATATCGATTTTCCTTCTCCGCGTTTTAGCCGTCTAAACACGTGAAATTTCGCTTCCGGTGTGTTACAAAACCGTGCAAGAAGAAAGACTGGAAATAGTCCGCTGTGACGTCAATACGGGAATGCCGGTGTCGAGGTTTCTTGGTTCCTCACATTTTTGGTGCGCCCTGAGGAAGAAACATGGTTCTTTCAAGGTGTGTTGTCTATGGTTGTAGCAACATGCACCAAAAAACGGGGGAACAGAGAAACCGCGACACTGGCATTCCCGTATTGACATCACAGCGGACTATTTCCAGTCTTTCTTCTTGCGTGGTTTTGTAACACACTGGAAGTGAAATTTCACGTGTATAGACGGCTAAAACGCGGAGAAGGAAAATCGATATCGAAAAATTTGTTTCCATTTTCTTATCAGGACATCATGTAGATTCGATCAAGCAAATAAAAAAATCACTGTCATATACACTTTAAAGCTTACTCACCATCAGGTAAATCTTGTTTATTGGCAAATATCAAAATAAGGGCATCCTTCATCTCCCTGTCATTTACTATCCGGTGAAATTCTGTTTTTGCTTCATCAATACGGTCCCGGTCAGCGCAATCAACTACAAATATCAAGCCTTGGGTACCATTGTAATAATGACGCCATAAAGGACGAATCTTATCCTGTCCTCCAACATCCTGAAACAAACATTCCAATACCCAATTAAATTTCAGGTACCAACTGATGAACACATGAATGGCTCTTAGGCATATTTCATGGGAATTTGTTAATGCAACAAACAAATTTAAAGGTTGCTACTCCACACATAAATTTAGTACATGAAATAAAAACATTTTCACACAATATAGTGTGAGGATAATAAAAAGAAATCAAAGTTGAAAAAAATCATCAAGAAGGGAATAATGTCTTGATAGAGCAGTTTTCAATTGAGTGTGGTAAAACCAAAACCAAAGTAATTGCTCTGACCAATCACAGCAGTTGTAAACGATCCAATGAACCAATCAGAGCTCGAAGCAATTACATGTCAGCGGCGCAAAGCGCGGGAAAACGTGTGTGAGCAAGTCACGATTGTTTTTGGTTTTACTTCTGATTGGTCACGAAAGTGGCGCGAGATTTTTTAGCCAATCACAAAGTGTAGTAATGAAAAACCAAAGCAATTGTGCAATTACTTTCGACACTCAATTGGAAACTACTCTAAAGCAGTGAATTCATGGGCTAATGAATTACAATCAGTGTAAACCAATGGTCTGATACATGTAACTATTTATTATGTACAACAGTTGAACCTGTCATAAGGGACCAACAAAAATGCCAAGCCAAGAAAGTAGTTGCTTATGGGAGGTGGTCACTTAAATGTAATAATTGTAAGAAGTCAAACCACAGGGGGTCTTTGAACTCTGAATGTACTGTAGCTGTAGGAATTTCACTATCAGTACAAATTGGAAATATTGTTTCATATTGAAGCTTTAATGCCAAGAAAACAATTTCAGTTTTACTGGACTTGCACTGTAACACATACAATTTGTGTCTGCAGTAACATCAAAATATGAGCAAGTGGTCGCATACCGGAGGTTGAAAACAACATAAAATTCAAATCGCCGCTGTTGAAAGTGGTCACTGCTGCTTATGAGAGGTTTAGACTATAGTGATTTCACTTGAAGAAATTTCAATTGCTACATGTATTTTGGAAAAGTAGTCGGTTAATAGGAGAAGTGGTTGCACATGACTGTTTTTTGAGCTTAAAGCTTTGGGAGAAGTTTAAATAAATTACCACTCTTACCACGTCATGCTATTGAAACTGGAGCTTATTTTTGGAATGTTATGTTTTATTATCAGTGAGACTACATGTGTACTTTCACTTTCATCAGCATGGCAGAATGCTTATTACCAAGCATGTTAAAGCACTTACTTACCCAAACATTGAATTTCACATTCTTGTAGGAAACAGTCTCCACATTAAAGCCTACTGTTGGTATAGTTGTGACTGACTGACCAAGCTTAAGTTTGTATAAAATGGCTGATTTTAGGTGAAGGACAAATTGCACAAATTATCAATAGCTCATCAAAATATCTATGGACAATAACATTATTATCATAAATACTTTAAGCACAGTATAATTATTGATACTTTCAACTAAAAAAAAAAACATTATGAGCACAGAAGGCACTAGCAGTACATGTAGACACTTTTTAAATGTTAAAAAATATATGCACAGGCTATGAAAAGTCAGATTGGTTCAATAAATATACAACCATAATGCACACATCCTACATAAATTTACACACATTTTTATCTCATGGTACGCAAAGTGTTGAACAAGATAATTATTGTACATGGGAACAGATATGCAAATTAGCACTCAATCAGTTGGTCAGACCATCTTTGGGATGTAACCTTTTTCTAATTCCCCAGTATATCACATCATCCAATTGTTTCGTTTCGCACAATGTGACTTTAATAACTGCTGCTTATTAAAATAATAGAGGGTGGTTGCTTAATAGGGGTTTGACTGTATGCTTATTTTTACATAAACCAGTGCTCCAAGCTGCGACCATTTTGGTCGCCATGGCAAGTGAAAAAAAATTGGCAACTGAATTATCGCGAAGGCCGCCATTTGGCGACCAAAGGATTTAAGCTCAAAACAATAAAGTTGACTTTACGTTTTATCGATTTTTAATTGAATCATTGTTAAATCAAAGAAATATTACCATGCTTTTCTCCTGTATAAGGTCAATGATGAATCTGTTCCTCTTGCATCGCAAGACATGTGTACTGGCATAAGGATCTGCAGCTTCGAATTCATTGAGTGGCTATCTTGAAATTTCCGTACACAATGCTCAGCAGTAGTGTCTTCATGTAAAGTAGCATGAAGTGTCTTGCATTAATGAAACAAAAATTTTTGGCCACTGAAATTTGACAATTGCGACCTTTTTAAAAAAGTAGGTCGGCATACATACATACATACATACTTTATTTAATGTGGATATACACATAGTTTGAGAGCTAGTTTACAGTAATTCCACCTAACTAAATGAGCTTGGAGTGCTGTAAACATGGGATAAATAATGAAATTTAATGATTCAAATCATTTGTGTATTTACTGGACCAGTCAGGGAATCAGTGTGCTTTATAGCTTTAAAATAGCAATGTAATTACATAATAAAAAACAAAACGATTTACCTGTGTGTACATGTATGTGTCTTCCTTTAGTAGTTTCTTTAAAGGATTTGTATAAGAGCAAAGACAGTTTCTCTGTACGGTTTGAAAATGTAATTGTTTCATGAATGTCAAAAGAGTCTAACCAGGTACCGGTAATGTTTCCAGTTTCAAGTATATAGTAATGTTAATACTAGAAACTGGAGACGTTAACTAGCTAGACTTGTGTTTTTCAACGCTCATTAAATGATTACATTTTAAAACTGCACAGATCAGAGAAACATGTCTACACGTACATGGCCCAAAATTTTCAAATCAGTCCCACATCGAAGGCGTTGAAATTAGAACGCATCTCCTGAATGCAAATATTGTGTCCAACAGGCAACAAAAGAAAGAGATGTTGGGCTCATGATATACTATTACTTTGTCTTGCATGAACAGCCAACTGCTCTTGAAGTGCCCCCTAAAGTTCTTAGTTGTTATAGCAACTACGAACTAAAAACACTTTAGTAGTGCTGGAGCACTACTCTCGCAATTTTTAAAGTTCCAGCATGCTTATATACATTAATTATTATCCCCTTATAAAGCATGAACACGACATAAGTGCATTTATTAATCAATTTACATATGAACATTTTGAAATCAATAAAAAAATGGCTCTGGCTTTGTCAAAATACAATCATTTCAAGTCATTCTAAATAAACTCCATGTTTACTAAATATCATACATGTATGTATAATATTACAAGGATACTAGTTTTTCCAGCAGCATCAAGTCCCAACATCAAAATTCTCATTTCCCTGTTACCAAATATTTTAGATAATAGTTTCCCCATGACGACACTTCAGTAAAGCCTGAAATAAAAAGGGAAAGAAACATGTTGGTAACTAAATAAAAACAATGAATAGATTCTGGAGCACTTCACATTAACCAACTAGGCTCAACAAAGCATGCTCAACATTGATTCAGAAACGTAGGATAGTCATGCGATGTCTTAAATTAACTCTTTCACTTCTAAGTAAGCTGGGAGGTGCAATAGAGCTGTAGGGAGGGAAAGCACATCCAAAACTAGTCATGTTCTCTTGGCTGGCCACTTTTTGCCACTTCAGTAGTAAAAGGGTTGATAATAATTTATGACAAAAACCTTCTTTCATCCGGCCTCTCATTCATAACAAAAATGAATGCCTAAAAAAGATTCAATCCTCAAGTGCTTTGATAAACAGTTAAACTAATTTGCGTGGTTTTTGAAGAAATTATGCAAGCCTTTAAAAGCTTACATAATTTCTTCACAAACCACACAAATTAACAAATAAGTGACCACACACCTCTTTTATACAATTATAGTAGCAAACTTCCAGGGCAGAAAAAAGTTTAATTTCTTCTGACAATTAACTGGAAAACAGGCTTCTCAATTAAAAAGTGTAGAAAAATTAAAAAATCTGATGCATAATAACAATATTGTACAAAGCTCTTTCCTGTTTTATCTTTTTAGTTGGGGAAATGTACAGTGTACATACATACTTTATTACCACATGCCCAAAGGGGATTTTCAGAGGCAATGATAAATACAATGATAAAATAATAATAATAATAATAATAATAATAATAATAATAATAATAATAATAATAATAATAATAATAATAATAACTTATTAATGTGTCTCCTTGGAGATAGCCGAGTTATAGACCCTCTACTAATAAGGGGCACATAAAAAAGCTAGGAAAGATATTAAAAATCTATTTACAAACTATCGGAATAACATTCTATTACACAATTCAAACTAACCTATATATTCCTTAAAACTATTTACAGTGGGGCTAACTAGTTTCGTACAAATAAATTAATCACTGCAAAGAGGGCAGCAGCGGTTCCAGCAACCATCTGCCAGCAGTGCCTTGAGCTCTACTTTCATATTTGTTTATTTATAAACAATATATAGTAAAATATAATACAAAATACTATAAAAGCATAGTATGAATCTATAAACACAATAAGCAATATATATCATCTAATCACATAGTTACAAAAATTATTTAAAAGCTGAGATTTAAGGTGACGTTTAAAATCGACAACTGATTCACAAAGTTTAAAATCGTTCGATGTAATAGTAGGGACAACTTCCTGTTTTTTCCTTTTCAAGATGTTTTAATTTGTAATTTTACTTTTGCCACATCATCTTGAATAAAATATTAAACGCTTAATGACTGGTCCTGAGGGGTTACAGTAAATTCTGTTTCCCTCGATTCTTAATGTTTCCCTAGACAAAGTTCAGGAAAACATCGAGATTTGAGGGAAACAAAGTTCACTGTTTCAGTGTTCTCACCAGGCCGCGGCCTTGCGGGATTCCTGCAAAAAAAATTGAGATGGCGCACCAAAAGCCAAGAAGATACGCCCGTTAGGGCAAAGGAGCAAGCTTTGAGTCAAACAGACTTTTGAATGTTTATGAGTAGTTTAATGGTCGATCAAACACCCCAGCATTTTGCTTTTTCAAATGTATAAAAACATTTATCAAAAAATTTAAAGCCTTTAAATTTATTGCCTTTACCCTCGTTGGTTACACGTATGTGGTGAAGGTTTGCGTAAGCATCGCTATCAAATCGTAAACATCTTGTCCGCCATGTTGGATCGGGTAGGTACTTCATGTAACAGACCTTTTGGAGTGACTTTGTCCCTCTAATATTCTTACAGGGCCCCTATTTTTCAGCAGAGGGGGCCCTGCAACTCCCCAAGGCAAAATCCTGGTGAAAACATTGCTGTTTCCCGAGGGATCAGTCATTAAGTGATTTGTTATATAGCTTTCTTGGTCATGGAAAAAACACAGTTTGAAAAATGTGCCGAGCACTCAAGGTAAACATCAATTGCATCATAATCATGCCACCTTTTGTCACGGTCTGATTATATGCGCTAGTGGGCAACAGAGCAATGTTACCCTCTGACATCATAATCGTTGCCCGCTTTCGCAGATGTCGCCCACTTAGGACAATTGGCGGGAAACAGTTTGTTTGTTAGATGTCATCAGGCTTTTAGCCAGAAATTGAAAAGTGGGCGTCCTGAAGATATTTCCCATCATAAATTTTTAAAGGATTAGGTGCAATTTTCACGAATATCTTCAAAAAGTGAGCGTCCACAGGACACCTGGACACCCTGCTGGCTTAAAGCTTGGATGTCATGTGACCATGAATCAACCAATCAATGCACGCATTGTATTGAGAGAAACTCCAGCTATATAATAATGTTATGTTAACTCTATTTTGCTGCTGTATAATTTTGAATTGTTTTCTGCACTCTCCCAGTGTAGCAGTCGAGGGAAATCAATGCTCCCCGTCCATTAATGACAAATCTGCCATTTGCAAGTGTTTTCCAGTTTTCTCTACTTTGATAGGAGACTGGAAACAGGAGCAATAAACAAATGATTTTCCAACATTCTGTTTCAAACAAAATAAGAGTACCTTGGTGGAAGGTGCCTCACAATTTCTGTAAGATTTTTCCAGAAAATTTATCAGCCATTTTATAAATCTTTATCAAGGTAAGTCGTGGAACACATTGTTTTTCTAGTAATAATAACTATTGCAATTCTAGTCTTCTGTCTTTTGTTTCATGTCATTCATGCCGTTGCCCACAGAAGGAACTGACTTGAATTGCAACCAAAATTCACAATTTTTTGGCTGAATGGTAAGTAAAGAGTTGACTGTTCATGTCTGTATTTATAGAGTACAGTCCCACATAAGCAAGAAGAAAATATGTAGGAAGCAAGCAAGCAAGCATTAAAATGAGTGTTATCAAACAAATGAGTTTTAAAAGCCATAAAACTACTCAAATTCATGTAGGATTCTTCCCCATTCCAAAAAAACACTCTACATTTCATTTATTACTATAAACCTACAACCAATATTACTGATGACATAAATCTTTCTACATGTATATGCTGTGGAAGTTAATTCTATTCTTCAGCTGAGAGACAAAGGTCACAGAGAGGAGATATGCCTAAACACTTCCCAAAGGTTACCTTTTTTACGTTGAAAAGCGAAATTTTTGCTACATAATAGCTGCGATAAAATTTCAAATTCGTATTAGCTAATATCGATTATGAACAGGAGTTTATTCACAAAGCATTTGATTTGTAATTGCATTTTCAGATAAGAAATAGGTTAAAAGAAAATTCACGTTGAAGAAATACATCAATAAGCTCACTGTAAGAAAATTGGTCAGTTTTCATCTGAAACATGAAAATGCTTGAGTTCTGTCAGAAAATGCATTATTAACGATTTTACATACAATCGAAACAATGTCAAACACCGCTACAGACCGTATGAAATAAACCAAGATTTGTACGCGTCGAAGCAGTTAAGACTTATATTTGTCTTGAAAAACTAAGCAAAGAAGTTGAATTACGACGCGAATATGCTAGATTACGAGACTACATATCATCAGGTGAAAAAATCCAAGAATTAAAACTGTAAAGTTACATAAAAACGGAAATAAAGACGGTATTAATTAAAAGTTTCACGATTTGCACGAAGAAATGGCGGTGTCTATCCAGCGATGTAGCCAACGAATAAGCTCGCTTAAAGTGTTTTATACCGCAATAAAGGAAATATACAACGAACGATACGATACCTTTATACTCAGTCCGCAAATCAGGTTCAGTGAAAGAAGAACAGATGGCTTTATGGCTTAAAAAATCTCGTTACTGTATTGTAGTATGCTCCGCCATTTTAGAAATAGAAACACACCTTGGCTAACAGCATCCTAGGACCCAGCCTTCTTCAAGAGTACACCGCGAACAGCAGTGTGGGTAATATCTTGACTCAGTCACGCAATATATGGGGGGACGAAAATAAATTTGCTGCGCTTGCAGTATAAATTGCGATTGTGGGTAGAATTCGCGTCAAAGCTTTTTGCGCAACATCATAAAGCATTTCCTTTTTTGTCCAGAGTGTTATCTCGTGTTGTAAAATGATGCCTTCGCCCGGAAAACCCTGAGTTGATGTTGCACAATTTCTGCTCGTTGTCGGTAGTGGAAATATATTGGCCAATGACCTTGCGGTTAAATTATTTATCAATGTTATACACTCACTTCGAGTGACTGCCTCTTCGTTCGAGATTGTGCATGTGGGCTCGAGAAAATCAACAGATAGATCCAAGATGTTGTATTTACCAGCCAGAATTCCTGTAGGGCTATCAAAGCGAGGGGTTGAAGGGTTTACGGTCATTTCGCCCCCTAGC
Organism: Cladopsammia gracilis; assembly: GCA_022457155.1. Lineage (NCBI taxonomy): Eukaryota > Metazoa > Cnidaria > Anthozoa > Scleractinia > Dendrophylliidae > Cladopsammia > Cladopsammia gracilis. Next base: position 442,132 of record JAJGOT010000521.1, read on the forward strand.
TAGCCTGGACGGGTTGGACGTGGATTGAAATTCAACGGTTTCTATAGCCGGATGTGCGTGTATTTTGTATTTTGCGGGGTTATTTGATTTTGCCAGGCCAGGGGTATGGTACGGAGCCCCATAAGGGACACGCACACTTTTCATTTTACTGCCACTTTTAGTGCCACTTTTAGTGCCACTTTCAGTGCCACTTTCAGTGCCACCTTTGGTGGCACCAAAAGTGGCACTAAAATGAAAAGTTAGGGGGCTCCGTAGTGTGGGGTACTTTTGGCCGCGAGTGTTTTTTCTTTGGTATGGGGCTGGGTGTAGGGGGGTGGGGGGGAATGAGGGGTAGGTGGGGTGATGGGTTAAAGTGAATGAACACAGTTTGCACGCGCTCTTCAATTCAGCTGCTTAAGTAAGTCAGCACGTGCAGAGTTTTGAGAAAAACAAATATGTCGCCTATTCAGCGATCATTTTATTTTGCTCAGCGTGGATCGCGAAAGTGTTGTGTTTCGTCTTAAAATCAAACAATTTGTGGTTCGCAAAATGTTTGTTGAATCAATAGATAATTTATAGAACTATTTAAGAAATACAATACCTTTTTGGTCGTTTTTGTGTTTGGATCAAGAACCCAGTCAAATAAAACGCATGCGCAGTTGACCAAAAAATTGTGACTGGATGTTTTCAACCTGGTTTTAGCGACTTTCCTCGGAAACGTGCTGATTTCTACGGTATCACTCGTTAGAATTTCACGGAATTTGGCACAATAATAGTTCCGAATATGCCGAACTCACCTGCCATCAAAAATTTGAAATCTAACAACGGAGATTTTTACAAAACGCAAACATATTAAACCACAAATTACGGAAGAACCCTCTGTCAAAATTACATGAGACCAGCGTTAATATGTGAATATTTTTACGAGTTTACTGTAGACAAATGATGGTCAAAAATTTCTGAAAATAAACGAAACCAAATATTGCAGGCTGATTTACAAGCCACTGTGTTGCCATGGTAACACCCTAAAAGCTCAACAAAAATGTCGAAATATATAGCTTGTTGCTCAATCGTATGCTCACCAATTTTAGGCGCCCAGACTAATGGTTTTAAAATGGCAATGAATGACGCATAGGTACTGCGAAACTGTGTTCAGCCACCTTAAACCATCTAAATTCAATTTTAGTATTATTCAATCAAGTGGGGGAGCCACAATCTCAGACGGAATAAAAAGAGAAATAACGCCTCCCATCCCCCTGATTCAATGATGGATTCGTGCGAAAATCAAAACGCGCCATTTTCCCATCACTGAACTTGGGGGGTGGGGTATTAATTTTTCATTTGAAATGTCCAAGATTGCAGACTCTATTGTAAGGGGGGGGGAGGGGCAGAGGTGGAGTCAGTAAGGAAGGGGGGGGGGCAGGATTAAAAATGTTCAGAAGAAGGACATACATTTTGGCCCTTTGAGTCTTACATCTGTTTTTTTTTCTTCTAAGATAATGGAGGGGGGGGGGGGGGGGGGGTTGGGGGCTACATCCACCACACTGCGATCAAAGCTTTTCTTGGATGTAAAAATTGCTGACAGTCTTAATCTTGATAAGAGAAAGTTTGGCATGTAAATAATTCAAAGGAGGGGGAGGCTAAACAGACTTCGTGTCACAGAGTGGAGCTCAAAATATGGGTCAAGTACCCAAATGTTGGACAATTTATGTAAGGATGAAATACCCAGCATCTACCCGATGTGGCTTTACATTGATGGGTGACATGTACTCAGATGCCCATTCTTTGTTATTGTGAACACCCTGTGGCTGAAAGAAAGGACTACTTAGCAGCTTTTATTTCAATGGTCATACTATATAGGATTTCATACAAGAAGCAAATAGAATAAACCTCTTAAGCTTGTATGTTTTGTTTTCCCAATAGTAGATCATGTGATGTTACCCTCGAGAAATGTTTCTTTTAAATTTTGTTTTCTTCACATGATTATGTGTGCATAATTTATGAAAAGACAAAGGACAAATTCCCTTGAGAACATCACACGACCTACATTGGGAAAACAAAGCATACAAGCTAAAGAGGTCTATACAGGTGAGGATCATTGTTGGTTTGCAGAATGAGCTTTATGTGCGAGTCAATGTACAGCCACTACCTCCCCTCAGGAAAAATCAGGAGGGGGAAGCTATAAGACAATTCTTTGATCTGGTTACGACTGACAGATATATTGCAGTCATTTGGGGAACTGTTCCTCAATAGGTGGTTTCAATCAATCTCTAGAGACATAGATAACAATAGTGAAACGAACAAATGCTGGTGGACGAACAAAAGGAGCTAATGAGAGAACTATTGTTTATGTCCACCAGCATGGCGGCGATGACGTAACATGAAAACCACCTATAACAGCCACAGCCTACAATTGGTATTCCACTACAGACAACTCTCTCCAAGACAGACACCATCGGTAGCAGTACCAATAATTATCCAGCGTCCATCTTAACAAGCGTCAAGATGAAGGTGCCCATTAAGAAAAAGTTGACCAACATACCGTTAAATGCTGAAATTGGTTGATGCATAACTTTGAATAAGAGTGTGACAGCAGAAATTTCATATTGAAATATACTGGGAGTTCAATACTAATTTAATACTATTGCATTACGAATACAAGCTATGGAACTGATTAGCAATAAAAGTGTATGTGTATACCAAGCAATTTAAAAATAAAGCTTGGAAGTGCCCTCAACACTACAAATTCGTGACTAAATTAATGTTCTGTAAGAATGCTATCCATTTAAATTAGAAACTATGATTTGAGCCTTTTTGTAATAATACAATATTTAGCGAGAAATTTCATCAAGAGTGATTTGGCAATTATTGCAACATTTTATTTTATTGTGGGTGAGAAAAGAAGAAATTGTTGTCTCCTAATGAATAAGATGAATTTACAGTATTTATAATACAACAACCTGAAGGTCAAATTACTCTCCAATTATATCCAAAAATGTTATTACAAATAAAATCACAAATAATAAACCCTTGAAAGTGCTAAATGAAAATACAAAAAAAAATCTAAAGCAAACAAGACCAAACAGCTAAAATATAATACAAGTCTGGACTGTTAGAATGGGCATATGTGTAAAAACATTAGCCTTTTAAATGACAAGAGCCAAATTGTACCTTTAAACATATAAATGACACATTGTTCATTTGCATTTTATTATAAGTTGTGTCAAAGGTAATCAAACAGCATCTGAATACCTTTTAAGCGTTTAACCCCAAGCAGGGATCATCACAAAAGTTCTTCTTGTAATATCAATGCTCAAACAATCGGAGAGGTCAAGAGAATTAAGGACACGATCAGCCAAGATTAATTCTCTTGATACCTAACTGCGCCTTTCAATAACATGCGGAATTTGAAATTCAAATTTCCATCAACGGTTGCATTTTACACTGCCGTCAATCATGTTAGCTTACCTCTCAGGAAACAGATCTTCACTTCAATGAGTTCAAAAGGGTCACGTTCGTGCATTATGATTGGTAGATTTCGATCCATTTTGTTTGTTTCTTTTTGCTTGGTCTGTTGGCTTTCGTATTAAATATGACTGACGGCAGGGAATAACGCAACCATTGGTGGAGATTTGAATCTCAAATTCCGCATGTTATTGAAAGGCGCAGTAACAAATTCTCCCCACTAACTTCTATGAGAAACATATGCTGTGGTTCAATTTTTGTTTTGGTTTGAACATTTTCAAACCAGTTTGATTTTTGTTTTCCTTTGTCTCAGAATATGGTAATGAATCTGAGACAAAGGTAAATAAAAAATTAAACTGGTTTGAAAACTTTTAAACCAAAGAAAAATTTGAACCACAACACATACATACACATGTTCATGTGGGAACAACAAAGGAGAATTTGTATTTTGATCTTGGGAAATAATTAAAGGGTTAATGAAAGCCTTAGCCAAACAAAGATGCAAGTCTTTAGACATGTTAGTAATGTATGTGCATGGCCAAACAAACTTGCAAAAGCCATTATAAAGCAGCCTCCAGTGTGTACCATTACCAAAGTAAGCTATGCTGAGAGTAACTTACACCAACTTATGCTGGGTAGACAGACATTAAAAAAAATGTGCATTGAATTGAGAGCAAATTTAAGCTTGATTAAACTAACGCAAATCATTGCAAGTAAACACAAGCGCGTGCAAGTACATGTTCACTGTACATGTAGTAGTTGAATGAAGTCACAGGTTAACACAAGTTGTCAACCTGACATGAATCGATCTCTGTTTGGCCAGGGCTTTAGTCAGTGCTCAGATAAATCAGCTCTGCTCTGTGGTACATGTAAGACAAAATACATACACTCTACTACTTAATTGCAACTACAAATCTAAATATACTAGTACATGTATATTTAATCGCCTTAGTGCTTGTAACAAAGTTGCACGACTTCACAGATAAGAAACTCCTCTAATTCAAATAAATGAAACTATTGCAAGCATCGTACAAACATCTAATAATAAAATAAAATAAAAAAACAGCAGCCTTATTAAGTTCACTCCAACTTAAAACTACTCCGAGTTTCAATCGAGTTCAAACATGCTGTAAAACAATTGATAATAATTTTACTGAATTATGAAAACATTTTAATATTAAGGTTGAGCATCATGTGCGGTGATTGGAACTCAGCCATTGAAGTCCTTGACATAATCCATCTCCAGTTGTTGCGCATGATGGCTGCACATACCAGTTTCTATCACGGATTCTTGTGAGTCCAAGTTTTTCTTGCACTTCATGTGGTTTCATTGCTGTAAACAAAATCAAATAATTAATCTTCCTGGTGTTGCTAAATGCATTTTGCAGTCCCAGGTTAGCAATCAATCAAATGGAGCTTTGTTTGATAGTTCCATAAATGCATGCATAGACAAGAAACAGTGATGTGCATAACTGGAGAAAGAGATATCGACAAACCAAAAAAGCACCTTGGAAGACAGTTCTTGTACATTGTAGGACTTAATCAGAATTAAGAATAGGCAGTGCACCTTTAGTGAGAAAATGAAGCTGGTCTACAATTCATAACTGATACGACATTGAGAGAGATCATTATGGTCATCAATGAACACACACACATTAATAATTCATTAGCAAAATACAAGTAGTTGCCTTACAGTGCTGATTAAGTGCCAAATAACCCAAATTGAAACCTTGTACCTGAAATGTTTGATATTAACCATGAAGTTCTTGAAAATGTATGAAGGGTCAATGTGAAGATTTTTATAAGCAAAGACAGTTGATTTTAAGGTTGAGTAATCTTAATCTTATCTACCATAAATTAATGATTAACTACTACCATCACTAATACAGTACAGGCGAGAATTTTAAAATTGTCAAAATATGAATATTTATGAATTTAAAACATACATACATACATACTTTATTACCTTTCCCCAAAGGGGCTTTTCAAAGATAATAAAACCACACAAATTTAAAAATTAATGGTTGTTACTTTATAGAACCAAGTTATACTTTTCGTTACAATAATTTGCAGTACCAAAAACATGCAAGCAATGTCTACTGGTGGGATAACATTGGGAAATTTTTTAGTAAATTCATGTCATAGCAAAAATAACAGTGAAACATGTTGCACAAAACATTACCTTGTGTATCATTGACTGAATTAACCATTTTAACTACTGTATTTCATCAAATAATAGCCGTCCCTCGATTATAAAATCGCCCCTTCGAATAATCGCCTCCCTCTGGTAGAAATATTTGAAATAATAACCTCCTTCGATTAACCCACCATCCCCTCTCCTTTTCTTTCCATCCTCCCAGCCGAGTTAAAAATTCACTTCTTGTATAGAAAACAATCATTACAATTACAGAAAAGTTACAAAAGCACAATGTTTCTCATAGTTTTTCAATAGTGACGTTGGTGTATTTGACTCTCTCGTTTATTTCTTGGAGCTCTCAGCCAAGCTTCCAGAGAGCAACATTTGAAATAATCATCCCCTCGATTAATCGTCTCCCCTCAAATAATCGAACCCTTTTAGAGTGAAAAAAATTGATAATCGCCCATGGCTATTATTCAAGGAATAGAGTATCACATTTCATCTTTGCTGGACTGGTAAAGTGAATCTGAATTTACAATTCTCATATCAAAATGGAGTTTTAAGAGGACACATGTCCTTCTAAGTAAGATATATTATTTCCAGCATTGCAAAATCTTAAATTCTCATGAGACTCATGACACAGCCAAGGATTAAATTGGCTGGCAAGCATCTCCATGTAAGCTTCCCTGTCAGGGGCAAAGATAGTTAGGTGAAAATAGCCTGTGAAACTTGGAGTGGGCTAGTAGAGTTTCAAGGTCACTAACCTGGTGGGTATTGAGTCAGATGAACAGATATTGAACTCTGGAAAACCTGGATGTTATGATTCAATGAACATACAAGGGAAATCCTTGGAACTATACAAAAATAATTACATGTATTGTATAATTATTATTTCTTGTACTTACCATCTGGCAAATCTTGTTTGTTTGCAAATATTAAGATAATGGACTCTTTCATGAGTCTGTCATTTATGATTCTGTGGAGCTCTTGTCTTGCTTCGTCGATTCTATCGCGATCAGCACAGTCTACTACAAATATCAAGCCCTGGGTTCCTGCATAGTAATGCCGCCACAGAGGACGGATCTTGTCCTGACCCCCAACATCCTAAAGAAACACAATGTGAATGTTAGCAGAGCACCATACATGTAGAATGGTTAAATATCTGAGTTGCTTTGGATGGTCATGGTGCTTGTCCTGCTTACTTACGTTGTACATAGTCAGGCTCTTATATTATTATCTTTTTTTTTTTTTCACATTCTGTTATACATGGCTGCATGGCTCAATGGATGTGACCATTTTTGTGCATGTAATTCACTGGTATAATTATTGCTCTCACTGAACATTCTTCTAGAAGACTGTAGAAATACACTGTATTGTATTATATATTTGTGACAATAATCACAGGGCTGTTATTAAGCTTTGAAGGGCACCACAAGAAAAGTAGTCAGTCATAAAACAAAGAAAGTCTGCAATGCTTAGTCTTTAGTCATCTTCACACTTTAAGCAGCTGGTCTTCACACTTTAAGCAGCTGGTCATGTTTACTGTAGTTAACCGGTACTAATGACAGCTCTGTGAATATGAATTGTTTTGAATATAATCTGCAAACTTTTGTTGACCCGGAAAACAAGACATACATATGTCACAAACTTCCTGTCAGAAAGTGTTAAAGTTAAACACACTGTCACAACTACATAAAAGAATGCAATCATAGATGAACATAGTATTCAATTGAAAACAACTGTATCCTGACATGATTTTTAGAGTACTTTGCGATTATTTCTATGTCAATTTACAATGTGCGCTTTACAGCTTAAGGATAATCAATTTGAGAAGAAATACTTACACTGTAAATATATACTGTGGATAGTGAATTGATTTGTAAAAAATGTTGCTTCGAGGTAAAAACAAGAAGTTCGACATCATCTAAATAGTTTTGTAAATTCAAATCTCTATAACTCACTAATGCAATGTTCAAAACAAGAATATTTCACTACTTAACTATTCAATGTATATGTAGAGTTGATTCTGAAAATATTAATTAAAGGGTAGGCAGTTTTATACCCAATTTACAAGTATAGGCCACAGTCATGAAGTGGTGTGTTAATGATTACTTGTATTAACAGTACTTACCCACACATTAAACTTGACATTTTTGTAAGACACTGTTTCCACGTTGAAACCTACAGTTGGTATTGTTGTAACTGACTGCCCAAGTTTAAGTTTGTATAACACAGCTGATTCAAGTTAAGAAGTAATAACATTCTACTCTTGCATTAGAAATTCATCTGTTCACTACAAATTGCACGTTTGTACATTTAGCGGGAAAAAATTGAGCTGTTCGTAACATTACTAAGATAAATGTAAGACAAAAGAAAAACACACATGCACATGCACATGCAAAAAAAAAAAACAGTATTATTGGAATCACTAAAAATTAGTTAGAATTAACTACAGTAAGCTCTACATTTTGCGATCATTGAACATCTGCTGGCCGTAAGCCAAAGATTGAAAAAATTAATAGGGAGACATAAAAATGTGAGAATTTATTAAACACTGACTTTCCTATGACACTATTATAAGATCATCAGTCAAATGCATTATTGACAAGAAGTTGTTTAAATTAACGATGTGTATAATACAGCTTGTTTTTTTCAAAGCATTATTTTTTTAGCATTACAGTAATTTGCAAGGTGAGCTAAATTGAAACGTTTTGTTTTGCATGCTTTTTATCGTGTGTCCATGTACATGTATGTCATGTAATAAATAAAAAAGTAATCATATCATCACATCTGGACTATCCATAAGTTAAAAAAAAAGCCAAACTCATATACTATCAGCTCTTTGGCCTGGTTGTTTTAAAGCAAGAGCAAAAAATGTTATCCAGTGGAAAAACCCCACCTATGAAAATGAAATGTACATGTACATCCTTTGCAGGACTGCACAGTGATTGTGGATAACACCATCCACTGGATACACTCTACAGTACATCACGGTTTTCACCATCCGATAGATAACCAACAACAAAACCAATTTGATGATATGCAGAGCTACATGTATCCTCCTTTTGTACAATGGAGGCATTTTGGATATAGAGATTATTCAGCGAAAAGTTGTGTCATACCACTGAGTATTTTTATGAGTCAGTTTTTATTTTTTTTATCTTCTATACAAGTTAAAATAAAAATCGACAAGTAAAAATGACCAGCTGTATTACACAACTTTTCGCTGAATAAATTCTTTATTATATACGACATTCATTGTCTCCCAAATCTATGTTTTTGAAAGTGTTTTTCCTATCACACACTCAGTAGAGTGTAATAACATGCCATATTTGCAATCATTTGTGTGTGTATTCGAACCTTAAAATGCTAGGTCGAATAATAAAGGAACTTATCCAGTGAAATTAAATTATCTACTCTTCAAACAACTGAGTTTGATTTTCTTTTCAAGCTACAATACAACAACATTCAAATTAAACGTCAACAACGCTTGTTTTTACCAAGTTTCACCACTCTTTCTGTTGAATATTAATATCTTGTAAAGTTTAACGTTACTGCGGCAATTGTTGTTTTCTCCAAGAGGATACTAGTTTTTCCAGCGGCATCAAGCCCCAACATCAAAATTCTCATTTCCTTGTTGCCAAATATTTTTGATAATAACTTCCCCATGATGACACTTCGGCAAAGCCTGCAAAGATAAAGACAATCCAAGAAGTTACAGTGAAATAGATTTAAAAATTTATGCCAAAGACCCTGTCTCTTGCAAGAAAATAATATTCCACAACAGTAACTGGTAATTAATAATGCAAGAATGCAAGCAGGACAATAATAACAAGCTATTGGTTGTCTCTAATTTGCCAAAACACATACAGTGTAGCTGTGAAAATGTTTACATGTATGACATATGTTCAGTCATAAGGAAGAAAGAAATTCCAAACATTGCTGGTCAATGTGACATTACCACAATAAAAATTATTGTGAATCAAATGACTGTCATCTGGTTCAAAATGACCTTGCATATGAAATGACTGGATGCTGTGAAGGATCTTACGTGTTTGTGATTTTATAAGACAAATCCGAGTACTGATTGCATTGTCACAGGACAAATTAAATATTTTACAACTTGTGTGGTTGACAAACTTGAATATTTCTTTTATGGCACTTAAAATATACAAATGTTAACCCAGTTAATACCCATATTAATACATAATTTACAGGCTTCTGGAAAAAAAACAGACTTTAAACTGTAGAATATTCTACAAGTTATATTATAATGAGCCAAAAATATTTAAGCTCTTGGAAATATCCCGCAATACGAAATCTTCGAGACATTGATGATTAAGCCTCCCAGTTATGAAATATGAAGACAATACTTCACTTGATGCTTACATGTACGTTTGCAATCCCGAGTAGGATTTACTGATTACTGGCCGAAATATACAACGTTGGCAATATTTACTCGGCCAAGATGACGTAAAACCGTCCAACCTTGTTGTAGCTTGCACGCAGTATAAATTATCAAGTGTGTAACTTCTATAAAAGGAAACATTTAAGGAAAAAGTATAAAACCCCTCTAATTACTTTCTTGAGGTTTAAATTCCGCAGGATGTTACGACGAAACCACCGAATCAAAGACCAGTAGATCAAATATAAATGTTGCAACATTAAAAACTACATTGCATTGTATAAACCGTGATTATATCGAATACACTTACCTCGGTAAACATTTAGTTTTAAAATTACTCAGTAAGGCAAATGGATCATTCAACTGTTGTGATTACACACTTAAATATGACTGGTATTTCTATGCTTTTAACAGTACAAGCGCAAGCCTGGCAAAAATATTTCAGAAGTTATTTCAAAAACATGTCCTTACCGATGTAGTATCGGGAACTTCCTCGCCCTAAAGCACGACAATTCTCAATTTTCTCGCTAGTTACAAGGGTTAAGTATCTTGACAATGTCCCATCCGTTTATAACGGAAAATTAAATGGCAATGAAATTACAATTCACGGCGAATTACTTGTTTTATAAGCCGCACCGTTGAGGGCGTGCCGACTGGTAAAACACAACATGGCCGTCAAGCCCCGTGATTTCCGAAAGGTCACTGCCTGGCTACCAAGCCAAGTCCGACTGATTATCGATTGAAAACCACCAACGAGTTTTTGAAGGACAACAAGATGGCTGCCCCAAGCGAGGATTCTGACACTCCAGCCGCCAAAAAGATAAAACTGGCAACTGAAAAAAGCGAGGATGACAGCAATCTTCAATCTTTTCGTGGTTTCAAGCTGATCAAAGTCTTGAACGAAAATGCGCAAACAAAAAATATTGTTGTCCACGGTACGAACACGTGAGAGTCATTTTTTCGTTTCTTTTTTTTTTGAGTCATTTATTCTTCTCGTAAGTCAATATATATTTGCTAGATCTTAGTAATGAGAAGTCGTTGTTACATGTACAGTATTAATGATTTTCTATATTCTCCTCACCTTTCTCCTTGTTAATGTTTTACTTTGGTAAGGAGAAACCGATGTTGATCATAAAAGCTGACAAAGCGCAACAAAATAGGGTGGTCAGGGAGAATTCCAGACAACATTTTACAGAAAATGGTGCGGTTGTCATTTGAGTGTTGTGAAACCCAAACCAAAGTAAACATCTGCAAATTCCATACTATCGTTTTTTGCAAATGGAACATTCCAAAAATTATCCACCCCCTCCCCACCCCCCCCCCCCCCAACTCAACACACACACGCGCCCATGGAAGGTGGCCTCTGTGACAGGGGATGTCGCAATATTTTTTTCAGGGAAGCCGACAAAATTAAGGACCACTCGGTTGCAATCTTCAAAGTTGCTGACTAACAAAAAGTTAGGGCGTCGGAATATGGCCTTCCATAGGGGGTGTGCAGATAACAATGTAATGTCCCAATAGGAGATGGACAAATCGTCTGGAGGGACAAGAAATCTGATGCTTTATTTGTCGAAAACTAGCTTGTCTGCATTTCAAAAGGCTGTGGCGTATTGGTGTACTATTCTAGTCTTTGGCATATTCCAGAATGAGTTTGTTGATTCATTCATTCTCTAGGTTTCATAGAACTTTACTGCTTGGCCATAGATTTTGAAAACCTTTGGCACATCTTCAGAATGGGATAATTTCAACATAATGCAGACTGGAAAACTAGACAAATAACTCTATTTTTGTTATTCATCATAAATTCATCTATATGGCTTGCTAATTCTAGAAGGAAGTAGCCTTGGCAAATAAAGCTTTCTGGAGTTGTCAACAGTTTGTTTTTCCAACAACATATCTGGGGCTCAAACACATAAAAGCTGGGGGAAAATCCCTGGCCACTGGCCTTTACTGATGGTACTGACATTGCTTATGGTTTTTACAGGAAAATTTGAAAATTCTGATCATGATGCAGTGGTTCTGTTGGAGAAAACACCTTTCTCAGAGAGCACGTTACCTCAAGTGTTGTCAGAAGAAACAAGTTTGGTGAGGGAGTTTAACAATGACATTTACAGCCAGTACATATGTCATCCACAGTCACAATTTAACACCTTGAAGGGAACAATCATCTGCCCAGCCACTGCTAAACACATGGATAAATATTCTGCACAAGATGTGCATTTTGTGTATGAAACACCAGGCGATTATGAATCAATCACTCTGCCATTTATTGAACAACAATTCTTCAGTATTCAGGTGAGGATAGAAGTAGTGTAAGTCAAACCCTGTACCTGAGAAGTGTTAAGGAGTGGAGATAGTGAGTTGCAAATGAAACCACAAGTAATATATGTAATCTCTCTCTAATGCTATGTTCACATCAGCACCAAAACATGTTTACAGTAAACATGTTTCAACAAAACACGTTTCCCGTAAACATGTTTGCAATTTCATTGTTTTCATTAATTGTTAATTTCAAAACATGTTTGACACCTGGTTCTTTAATTTACAAACAATAACTGCAAGAAAGTGCACTGCACTATCCCCTCAGTATGGCCATTACCTTATGTATGTGCACAACCATATCACCCGGGTAGTGGCAGCCATGAACAGCTCACATGAAATCTTTATAATTACACATGGCTGGCTTTAATCATAACTACCTCGTAAAGTAAGATGGGCATCGTCAGGACCATTCAGTAACTGATCATCTAATGCCTTGTTCACACAAATGTTTAGTCTGATCATGAATGTAACATTTTTTATTGTCAAAAGTGTTCATATCAGGCAGTTTTCACATGAATCATGATCAACACATGTTTATTAAGAGTAAATGGAAACTTTGATCTAAGCTAGAGGAAACATGTTAGCATGTTGTCTCCTTGTTAAACAAACATTGCATTGCCCTTCGTCTCAGAGGAACTTGAAAAGCAATATTTATCAAGCAGTCTGTCTCTATTTTCTTTCTACATGTTGAATGGCCTATTTCAATATTCAATATGGTATGACACACTGTTTAACATTTGTTAGATAGTTGTTACAACACTTGTTGATCAACAAATGTTGAACAGTACATACATGTATCATAGACTTTAGAGATGAGCCTGGCTTGGCCTTGACGCTTTAGACTGAACAAACTCTTGTAAACACAATCAAACTTCAGCCCAGGTTGAAATATGAATATGTGCTCATACAATTGTTGTGATGTCAATGAAAATGTTTCATCTTAGACCCAACTTGATTGTAGAACTTTTTCCTCACATACTTCAGTTGGGCCTGGGCTGAATTTAGTTCTATACTTGATGCTGTATATGTTGCAGGTAAAATCTGTTCTCAGGTTGAATTAGTATTCAATCTAGGTTAAATGTATACCCAGTATTCTATCTAGGTAAGCTAACCCTAACTAACCCTAGTTAACTCTAACACAAGGCTAACCATCACCACTAGCACAAAGATACATATAGCCAATAGTGTGATGGTTAGCTTTGTGTTAGAGTTAACTAGGGTTAGTTAGGGTTAGCTTACCTAGATAGAATACTGGGTACACATTTAACCTAGATTGAATACTGATTCAACCTGAGAACGGATTTTACCTGCAACATATATGTATGTAACATGTACACTGTATGTAATTTCATTCTTAAATGTATCTCAACCTCTCAACCGTGCACACAGAAATTAAATACATACATACATACATGCATGGTTTATTTGGTAATGCAGGTCAGTAGTGGCAGCTTACACAGCTGATGTGGACCTACCTAAAACAATTTAAACTACTACAGGGTTCGTACGGTCATGGAAAAACCTGGAAAGTCATGGAATTGTATAATTTAATTTCCAGGCCTGGAAAGTCATGGAATTTAAGTGTGGGTCATGGAAAGTCATGGAAATTACGTTCATGGTACAAAATCACTAAGGCAGCATAGGTTGTGAATAATGCAACATGAAAAATTAAAAAATGATCGTTTTGATAAAATTTTGAAAACAACTGTTGAACTCTTGGTCATGAAAAATTTGAAAAGGTCATAGAAAAGGTCATGAACTACTAAAAATAACTTACAAAAACAATATAGCTAACTAGTCTATTTACAATAGAGTGAAATGTCATACTAAAAAGACTTATGTATACTACCAGTAGTAAATATAATATTCATTTAATAATATAGAAAATCGATGTCCTGCTTTTCCACTGAACCAATTTTTTTATCCTGTTTTCAGTGGGTGTACAACATTTTAGAGAAGAAAGCCGAAGTGGAGCGTGTTTTGTTTGAGGACCCTGATCCTGTGACTGGATTTGTTTTGTTACCAGACATAAAGTGGGATCAGAAACAATTGGAAAACATGTATCTTGTTGTTATATGCCATGCACATGGGATCAAATCACTAAGAGATCTCAACAGATCCCACCTTCCGTTGTTAAAGAACATCCTGTTGAAAGGACAGGTAAGAAATATCTTGGTTTGATAAATTATTCTATATTAACCTGTGTTCAGCCATCCGCTCCCCCTCAAGAACATTAGGGAGCTTATATACACATTTACAACGGTACCGTTAAGCACCGCCTCCATGCATCCCAGGTAATGACAGTATGTTCAAGGTGGCTCTAACTTTTGAGTCTGTGGACAAAATGCATTTAAATGAAATCTCTTCAGCAGTACTTTCTTGTAGTGATGTGTATTATGCTGTACAATGTTATTCTTCCTTTTGAGTCTGTGAATAAAATCTTTAAGTGTAACCATTCAATTGAAAGCTATTGTGGAACTCCTTTTAATGCTGTAAATTATTAGGGCCATTTATACGGGAGAAAATAAGACGCGTCTTATCTAAGACGCGACTTAAATAAGATGCGAAGTGTACCATTTATACGTTTGCGTCCAACATAAGACGCGAAGATCACGTATAAATGGTTCGCGTCTTATTTTTGATACGGCGCACTTGTTGTTCACGTCTTATTTAGGACACGAAAGCATTCATACGAGGAAGTTCACGTCTTATTTAAGACGCGGACAAAATAAGAACAACTGAAAACTCTGTTCTAAGATAAGACGCGTCTTATTCCCGGCATAGTAAATCGAACCCAATCGAACTAAATTTCAATCGAACTCAATCGAACTTAATCGAACTCAATTCATGGATTGAGTTCGATTGAGTTCGGCAATCGAACGAAATCGAACTCACCGAAAAGAAAAAAAATCAATCGAACCCAATCGAACGTTCGATTTTCGAACTCGTGATTTGTGTAAAACAGGCGTTGAAAATCCATAACCAGATCTTGGAAGCTCGAGTTACTTCAGCCCGGAGTGTAGCGCACGTGTTTTTCGTAAATAAAGAAATTCCGCAGAAA
>JAJGOT010000521.1:462500-593960 GCA_022457155.1 Cladopsammia gracilis
TTATTATACTCTACCAGCCGGGTCTGTTCACTGTGACCCTGATAAGAATGACAGATTTTCTGAAAAGATAAGTGTTTTTCCTTGCTATCAATCTCTTGTTTCGTATTTTTTAGTTTTATAGTGAGCTCACTAAAGTGCATGTTCAAGATTTACACTTCATTTTCAATTTAACCCCTTGTATTTTTAACTCGTTCCTTTGAGTAAAAACTTTAATCTTATGCATCAAAGATTTTAAAAATTAAGTCCTTTTTCGTTGTTTCTCTTTTCATTCCTAAAGGCGCGAAAAAATTCTCGCGCGTTAAGTACGTTAAAACTGCTCTTCTATGCAAGATAGCATTTCCATACCACGGCATCTGTTCTCGCATTCTTTAAAAAAGGTCTGAAATTAATAGAAACGCAATAATACAGGAAAACCAGCTTCCTTGCAAAAGTGCAAAACCAACATCACGAACAAATGTGTGGAATGGATGATTCTAAGAACACGGGAAGAACAAAAACACCAACGTACAAACAGCATTAAAAAAAAAACAGCCCCTCGACCGAACACACCACTGGTCCCAATTAAATAATGTATGGCAATTTGTGAGTAATGAAACTGTTCAGTACGAAATGATGCAACTTAATTTTCTTAACGACAAATTATGAATATTTTCGGCTGTATTTTGTGATGGTAGTTGTATATTGAAAATTCGTTAAATGTTTATATATATATACACATCCGGTTTGGTGATGAGAAAAAAAAGGAATGTTCGTTACGTTGGAATTGCACTGAACAACCGTCTTTGCTTCTGTTCATCAATAAAATTCCAGCCATTCTTGATGGTTTGCTGTACGAAAATCAAAAGCTTTTATACAGTAAAAAAAAAAACCGAGAGAAAATATCTCAAAAGAGACTAATCATCTAATAGCCTTTGTGTCACTATTTACTATTTACTTACAAAACTTTTCTTCTCAAAATGAACACGTCTTAACATTTGTGAATAAGCTTATTACTAAATATTCTATCGATTGTGAGAGAGACGTGAATTTTATAAATAAAATACTAATACAAACAAATACAATATGAATTTCTTGCATACATGGTATGACTTGGTCCTATACCGCAAATAAATATTTTAAATTCCACTTGAATTTGTTTTCTTTAAAATAAAAATTATTTACAGGGTAAACAATGAGAATATGGCTATCTCTGTGCATGATCGAAAATCAAATTCTCCTTCTATGAATATGAAAATATCGATGAGTAGCAAACTTATCTCGCTGTAGAATTCATTCTACAAAGCAAAAAACCCTTAAGTTCCAAGGAGAATCCTCTAATTCGTTTCTAAGAACTGCAATTTAGTTCTAGCTTGGGGAGAAATTATTGACCATATTTTTCGCAATTCTGCGCAGCCGTACACAAATACCGCCGATTTTTTTCAGTTTATCCAATCAAAACAAAGCACGAAAACTCCAGAAGTGAGCATTGCGTCGCCAGGTCAGACCATGTTACTTAGCAACCAGTAAGTTCTCAAGCTAAAACCGCTGGCTTAGAGAATTATCTGAGCCGATATTTCAATTGCTCTTAATCTCCGAACGATTTGTACTTGATATAATCCTAAACTACGTCGGGCAGCAGTTTACTTTCTTCTTGTTTTTATGGTCGCCTTCTGTGAGTCTTAATCCATGACTCTCTTCCACTTCAGTATCTTCAATTTTTCTGAGCAGTCTAAAAGAAAAACAAACAAACAAATTGTTGAAAATCGTTATTTATCCTCGACACTGAAAAGCTTTTACTTATCAGATTTATCGCGTTCGAAGAACGCAATCCTAATTTCGTGCTGGTTGCCCTGTGCCTTGCATGCAGAAAACTTTGAGATTTTTTGGTGTCCGGTCTTCCAAATGGCCGTCCCTATTGTTTTTTTCAGGGGCTTATTTCCGCCGGAAATTCCTTCGAACGCGTCTCCACAATCTCTGATTTAATACTGCTAGTTAGTAAGGCGAACAGGAATTCCAGTGGTGGGTCTACGGAGGGGCCCGGGAGACCGCCAAGTAGCTAAGGTACAGTGGGATGACGTTTATAAAACAGTTGATACCTCAATGCTCTGACAAAACACACAACCAGTGTAAAATCCACTCACCTTCCCAGCTCAATACACGCCTCTGACAAAACACACAACCAATGTAAACTAGAAATACGTGTCTCGCAGAACCTCGCGAAGCTCGGGGGAGGATGCACTGCAAAATTTTAGTAAAATACACTCACCTTCCCAGCTCAATACACGCCTCCGTGATGTTTTTGTTCTCTTTCGAGCTTGTTTCGATAAACAAAGCGCCATACTCCTAGAAACAAACATCAAACAATATATTAAAACAAACTGCATGCAAGGCTAACTGTACGGCAATGGGCTGATTCATTTAGCGGCCAATATTTCGGCTAACAAAATTAGCCTTCCTCAGGGCCAGGGCTATACTGAAGGAAAATACTATTAATGGCTCCTTAAATTTGATTTTTTTAAAATACATGAGTGGTTAATGATTAACTACTCATGATATCAAACGAATGCCCAATGATTGGTGAACACGTTGTTATCATTTTTTTGACACAATATGTTACTATAGCAACAGTATAACGTGCTGAAAACACCCTTAATTTTAGCTTCAAGTGTTCATAACTCAAAAATTGCTATCTGACGTTTGTTCAATATTGAAACCAAGTGGGAACTTAGAATCCAAGTCTCGGTTTTCTCTCTGGTAATTTGTGGGCAAGTTGTTTGTTTGGACGTCTTAAATTCACTTTTAACAACATAATCACTAGATAACTTAGAATGAGCTGTGGAATGTAGTATATGTAGTTTACCTTGGCTAATTTCTCTCCTCTCTCCGCGGAAATGATTGTATTTCCTTCTTCGGCATATGATTCACGTAAATCGGTCTTGTTACCACATAGCATTATGGGAATGGACTTTGATGTGCTGTCCTGTTAGAAGAAAGAACTTTCAGCAACACCTCGCACAGAGCAGTTAATATACAGACCCCAACAAACACCACAGGAAAGTTCTGCTCAATAGCTTTCATTTGAACGGTCACACACACGGTCATTCACAAACTCAAAAGTTAGAACCACCCTGTGGAGCGTAATAAACAGCACCACAGGAAAGTACTGCTCAATAGCTTTCATTTGAACGATCACACACACGGTCATTCACAAACTCAAAAGTTAGAACCACCCTGTGGAGCGTAATAAACAGCACCACAGGAAAGTACTGCTCAATAGCTTTCATTTGAATGGTCACACTTTAGGATTTCATCCACAGACTCAAAAGTTAGAACCATCTTGTACAGCATAATAAACAGTACCACAGGAAAGTACTGCTCAGTAGCTGTCATTTGAATGGTCACACTGTAGGATTTCACCCAGACTCAAAAGTTAGAACCACCTTGTACAGCATAATAAACTGTACCACAGGAAAGTACTGCTCAATAGCTTTCATTTGAATGGTCACACTGTGGGATTTTATCCACAGACTCAAAAGTTCGAACCAACTTGTACAGCATAACAAACAGTACCACAGGAAAGTACTGCTCAATAGCTTTCATTTGAATGGTCACACTGTGGGATTTTATCCACAGACTCAAAAGTTCGAACCACCTTGTACAGCACAATAAACAGTACCAAGGTAAAACCTGCATGGTCACGTCAAAGAAATACATCGGCAATGTTAAAAGTTAGAATCGCGTTACACAAATCAAGTAAAATGAAAATTAACAGGATACAAATATTTCAAGTCCACACCTCAATGGCTTCCACCCAGTCGCGTACATCGATAAATGAAGTCTCGCAAGTGACGTCATATAGTAGTAACACACCGTCAGCTTTACGGAAGTAGGACTTGGCGATACTCCGGAACCTACAAATGAAAACGGACCTTGATGAATATGGCGCTACCGATATGGGTAGCAGTGTTGGCACAGTGTTAAGAGCACTCGCCTTGTGGGTCTGGTCTGGTCGCATAACGGACCTAAATGACAACTATTTGCGTGTGATGTGACTTTCATCTGTTGGAGCGGTTTCCAGTTTAATGTCGTAAAACCAAAAACAAAGTAATTACTCAAAACAGGCGCAGACAATCCAATCAACCAATCAGAACTCGAAGTAAATACATGTAGCCGGCGCCAAGCGCGGGAAAACGCGTGCGAGCAAGTCACGAATGGTTTTGGCTTTACTTCTGATTGGTTGATAAAGTGGCACGAGATCTTTTAGCCAATCACAAAGCGTAGCAATTCAAAACCAATAATAACCTGAAATAACAACAATGCTTTACCTTTCTTGGCCTGCAGTGTCCCACAGTTGTAGAGCAATAGTTTTACCATCAACACAGAGTGTTTTCATCTGGAAATCCACACCTGAAATAGAATAATGTAACAATGAGGAAGAAGTCAGGGCTTCACAACCACATTCAGTTCAATCAAACCCACGAAGAAGCGATGCGACTGTTGTACGTACCAAGCGTGGAGTTGAGAGAATTATGAAATCTGTTTCTACACAGCCTGAGAATGAAGCTGGATTTACCGACTGCGGCGTCTCCGGCTAACACCAGTTTGTACATGCGCTCAGGGACAGTGCTATCTGATGTTGATGCCTGTAAAACATACAAACACACAAATAGTTAGAGCGATTATCGTCTGACCTTTAAAAATGGTTTCCCTGAGTGTTCGTGATTTGTTTCATTCGCCAGTAGTTGAAAGGATCAAAACAAGCTTTACTTGTTTTCCCACTAAAAATATCCCTAATATGGAAAGAGTCTTGTTCGATTGACCTATCAGAATGCTAAAGCGAGTGACGTCAAAGAGAATAGCTACTTTTTAGCTCGCAATCCGTTCGCTTTGCTCTGCGTGTGCACTAAACCAACCAAAAGCCGCGCGCGTTTGCCTCAGTTCGCTAAACCAATCAAATTACTTCCTTTCGGTTCGTTTGTTGTTTTGGTTGTGTTCACGCGTGATCATTTTAAGGTCATATGAAAATCACCCTTGTGAGCTATGGCTGCCATTCCAATAAAAGGGGATTAGTTTATTCAATGCTAAATTTTGGTGGGAAAACAATAGAAGTTATCACCAACGCAGGGTGACTGGGCAGCACATTAAGGCGGGAAACAATTGGAGACTGCGACGAGTGCAGAACTATTTGGTGGGAAAACAACGATGACTTACTTGCGCTGGAGTGTTGGTCGATGCTTCGGAAGTAGAATCTGAACCAAC
This sequence comes from Cladopsammia gracilis, assembly GCA_022457155.1. NCBI lineage: Eukaryota > Metazoa > Cnidaria > Anthozoa > Scleractinia > Dendrophylliidae > Cladopsammia > Cladopsammia gracilis. The sequence goes on from JAJGOT010000521.1 coordinate 467,739, forward strand.
AGCCGAGCCCCTCTCTCCCTCGGGAGCTTCTGTTTCGGTCTCTGTGTCTTCTTCGGAATCCGTGAGAGCTCTTGCCATGGCAACTAACTGAGCTAACTCCTCATCTCCTACGTCATCTTCATCGATGTCTTCGGCGTCCTCTTCGATAACGCTCTTGAACTGTATCATGACGATAACAAAACGACAATTTAACAAATGAATAAATGGTCTATCACAGCGACTGTCACCTGTCAAGTAACAAGTGACCAAGTGGGAACATTGAAAGAAACTATTGGACACGTTTTAAAATTGACCAAGAGAGGTGGTTTTGTTCAGAAGACATCGCGTTTATTTCAGTGTAATACGCTTTGAAGAATGCTCATGCAATAAGCTTCTATCTTGTCCAATTTTCATCGACCATACATCTTCTTCCCTTGATGGCTTTCTAGCCCTAATCTACAATCAACTGCTTTTCTTGCTGTTGTATAGAACCTTTTTAGCGCTACAGTTAAATAAATACTTAATATTACTTGTATGAATGGTTGAAATAAAACCTCGAGGAGGTCGAAGTCATATAGGAGTACCAGTTATATTTAAAGCCTTATATTCACGGGGAAAAGAATTAAGGACACTTTCAACGTCTTTTAAACGATTTGTCAAAACCACACACTCCTTCACTTCCTCTGAATAACCACGTAGCTTAAAATTATACATTTTGGTATTGTTAACAAATGGTTACTTTAGTGTTAGTTTCCATATTACGCGTGTTGTAAAACCTTATTAAAAATGTTTTATCAAAATGATTTTACTTGTTTCACCTGAGCTTCAAGTTCTGCGCTCAGCAGCGCATCAGCTCTCCCGTTTGTAATATCTGATTCGGGAAGAGAGTCGGTCTGTTGGTTGATCAAACAATGTTTATGCGTGTTAATTAAGTTTACATCATGGCTTTATATCGTTTATTTGAAATCTTAAATTAATTAAATTAAATTAAATGCGATGTCAATCAAGAACAGTTTTTGAACGACTGGCGAAAAGGCAAATCAACGTAATAACATCTTACTGATCATAGTGCGGTTTTCATTTGAGTGTCGTAAAACCAAAACCAAAGTAATTACTTTGGCCAATCAAAACAGGCGCAGACAATCCGATGAACCAAGCGCGGGGAAACGTGGTTTTGGTTTCTATTCTGATTGGTTGAGAAAGTGGCGCGAGATTTTTTTAGCCAATTACAAAGCGTAGCGATGTGAAACCAACGCAATCGCGTAAACAATTTTGCCACTCAAAGGTGTTCGAACTCATTGATAAGAGATTTTCAACCAATCACTTGCCTCGATAAAGGAAAAAAATAAACCGAGCACATCATTTTCTTTGAGAGTAAGTCAAAAACTGATCTAGCATTATTTTTTTTTAATTTTAGTACGTTAAAACGTAGAAGCAGTAGATGAACAGGCGCAGAAAACTGCGATCAATTAACCCTTTACCTCTTACAGTTAAACCAATGCCACATGTTTTATTTATCTCCGCGCGTCGCTAAAGGTTTCTCGCGTCGCTAAAGGTTTCTTGGCATTTATATGACGGGTAATTACGATGTCCTTACCGTTTAGAGAGGGATATGGGACGAAAGAGTATTTTATATATTTAATATTATTTTTTATTAGCCCTTATGAATGTTAACGTCAGACTAGCTAATTTCATCCCCAAGCCTCGTTTTGGAATTGTAAATTTGTGAAGTTTCACAACAACGAATTCCCAAAGCAGTAAAGTTGAAAAAAATGCGAAGAATTTTGTTCACAAACGAGGCTTGCGGGGAATTTTGAGAGGGTGACTTAAATTAAGTTTAATCTCAAGGCGTGAATTTTTTTTTAAGTTCAGAATTATATTACTTACTTATTTATTTATTTATTTATTTATTTATTTATGTATTTGTTTATTTTTATTTACTTTAGTCATTTAGTCATTTAGTTTTTAGTTTGTTTTTAACATGCGATCAGGCGTTTTTTTTCGGAGTGCGAGAGCGCGAACGCGCGAAAGTCGGTGGAAGGGTGAGTTTCCCTCCAAAAATAAAAGAGCGCCTGATCGCAGGTTAGTTTGTTTTGGTTTATTTTGTTCCAGTATTACTTACAACTTGGATGTTAAGTCTATATTGCTGAATTACAAGGCAGTTCAAGTTTAATACGACAGGAAATGCTGAATCAAGAATCAAGCTGAGTTTAACGGGATCTCAATGAAGTTTTTATATCTTAAAAGTACAGCGGACGTATTAAAATATTTAGAGCCTCAAGATCGTTTTATCGTTCGAGCATTAAGTTTAGTTTAGTTACGTTTGTTTACCTTAGCTCTGTTGCGTTTAATTACCAGTGAATTACTTCGTTTAAGGCCACAGCCATCAGTATGATTAACAGGAATCAATCTGTTCTCCTCATCGTTGAGTAACCTTTCGGAGACATTTCCTTGTTTAATTTTTATTTCTCTTGGGCTTGGATCCAGCCTGGTAATCAACTGATCCAAGTCATCATGAATAACAGTTTGAACTTCAGTGTTTAAATTCCGAACGACCCTCATTAGAGGTGCGTGATTAAGCGAACTCGAGACAACATTTTCTTTGCAATCGTCTTTTTTCTCCGAAATGCCCTCGCTACTCGAGCGTAAAGCGTTCAGTTTTTCAGAAAGCTGCCAAAAACCAATTCCTTTTCCAAAGTTCGGCCCCTCGTCGCTTTGCCACCGCGATGTAGGCAGTGATCTGGTCCTTTCACCCACGAAATCATTCCTCCTCCTCACTTGCTCCAAGCTGTTCCATTTACCAGCTCGTGCAATAGCTGGCCACGCCGACCTGTCACCCTTGCTGTTCGACTTGTTAAATAACTGTTCGAGGCTTTTATGCCTGCAAGGTTTTCGCAAATGACTATTCCTGTCAAAAGGTGAGTGTGATTGTGGTTGACTGTTCGTGTTTATTGTTTCGACGTTTGTTTGTTCCGCCACTTGTTGCGCGGGGTCGGGCACGGGGTCGGGTTCGTGTTCCGCGTCGCTCTCCCACATGACGTCATTGGGGCGTTCCTGAAGTGTCACGTGACGACCATGTGGAGTGGCCGCCAGTTTAGAAAGTTTAGGAGCAGCTTCAAAATGATGCGCCTTTATCTGGGTGTTTGATTAGAAAATATTGCTTTTACTTGGGTTTAAAGTTAAGACTTGCAAACCCGGACAGGAGTCATTGGAACAATTCACAAATAAGATGGCCATACATTACCCGTTCGAAACGAAAAAAAACTTTTGCAATTTTCATAGACCCTTCCCGGCCCCCTTAATTATTTCTGCACTGTATTGGGGTACAATGGAGAGGAACCGCTCCAGAAAAGGGGAACTGTTCCTAGACGTTTGTCCGGAATCGCTTAACTTCTAAAATTTAATTGATTATCATCCGAAAACAGTTAAAAAGTATTATTTTTAATATAACACTGCTTTAATTTAATTTTTTTTAACGGTAGATGTTTATTGATTTAATGAAAAACAATTTTAAAAATAGTTTATTTGAGTAATGCCTCATAGAAGGAAGGGTGTTTTAAAACTGCAAGTAGTATTGCCTGCAGTGTAAACCAGAGGAGCTAGTAACAAAAAGTTTAATCCAGAATCGAACAATTGATTAATAGTCCGATTGGCCGACTGACTGACTGATTGGCTGTCTGGCTGACTGACGGGCTAGCCGTCTGGCTGTCTGGCTGACTGACGGGCTAGCCGTCTGGCTGTCTGTCTGACTGACTACACTGATGATTACTGACGACTGACTGACCAAACTGATTGACTGGCTGACTGTGAACTGTTGGCTAATAGACAGACAAATAGGCCACCTAACCAACAGACCAATGGTACAAGCTGACTGACTGGCTGACTGAGGAAACAAATAAATGTAGGTGCAGTTAGCAAGCCATATTAGGTTCAAAATAAGACAGCTACCGTCATAGTGTTGACATCAGACTCCGGTTCATATCCAGATAACTCGTCAGGTTCATGATCTTCAGCCTCAGCGCCATCACCAATATCATCCTCAGATTTGGGACCCTGCAGACTAAATAGTGCAGCATAACTGGTCAGTGTACAGATAATACAATTCAAAATATAAGGCTAGTATAACGGAAATTAAAGGTAGATTTCATGACCAATATTTCGACTATAACAACTATATATATTTTTTCTAGTTACAGGGCTGTGTAGAGTGAAAGATATACAACGGCTCTGTAGAAGACTCGTTCTACTAGTCAAAATATTGCTTTTACTTCTGTTAACCTAGTCTTGCATTTTAAATTGTTTGATCACACCGTGAGTGACGTCTAATATAAGCATCCCTTCTTAAAGGATATTCGGAAAGAAAGTTACCTCGCAGCCCTGTCAAAATGTGCCGGCAGCAGGCAATTTTGCCGCCTACAGTCAATTTTTTTTTGCCGTTTACTTCACACTGGAGTTCACAAATCATGACTAATGACAAAATACATCACTAGCCCTTATATCAACTACTACTTCTGTTACCTTGCCTACCACTACAAAACAATCTCACAGGGCTGCCACGAAATTTATCGCAGTGTTGAGTGGTCCTCTGTAACCTAGTCAGTATGGCTGGCTTGGCGTATCGAAAACTACGTATTTGATTCTTTAGCTCAGTAATGCCCTTATGTTATACTGAGGCTGTGGAGTTATCCACAATGTGTGTTTCTATCTTCAGAAGCCTATCATTATTTAACGGTAGATTTAGTCTCTTTGCAAGGGTCCTGATGGAATTACGTTTGTTTTCGCCAAGGCTATAACAGAAAGAAACTCATAAGGGAGTTATACGCGACATGAACTTTGTGTTCTTGCGCTTTTCTGTGTTCAAGTACGAGGTTCTTCTTGGCAACAAAACGATAACCAGTTGAACCAACGAGATGGATGCGGGTAAGAACATCTTGCTAACGAAGAATGAGTGTACAAATGCATAGAGAATTACCAACATACAATGGATTATTAATAACTTACTGGTTTGGAGTGATGCTGCGACTTGATATGGAGCCGTAATCGCTGTGAACGCTGGGGTTCCTGTGGCATTTCTCGCCACTTCTACGAGCCTAAGAGAAAGGTTATAGACTGAAAGTTATTTTTTGTAGGAAACTGCAGTTTAAAGTTCGTCGCTACGTACAGTTAGACACCTGAGTGTAGTAGTGTTGAACTTGTCTAAAGAAAAAAAAAGAATAACAGAGAAGCATGCAGACCATAGGTTCACGACTTTTATTTTTCAGTCCAAAAATGTTCCTATTGGTCCAGATTCGAAAAATTTCAGGCAATGCAGGCTAAAGCAACTGTCGTGTTATCTTTTGTCTTCCTTTCAAGTGTTCTTCGATAGCCTGAAATGCTGACGAAAGTGTGAATTGTGCAAATGTTGAATTACCTTGGATGACTTCATTGATGACGGTCTTTTACCCTGAGTCAAAGCCTGCAACCAATGATATTAAGGTTAACAAAGTTACAATACACAATGCAACTGTAGGCGTACTCAAAACAGCACCAAATGAACGCACTGAACATTAAAACATTAAGATTTGAAGACATCATTGATTTGAAAGCTGGGGAAATGAAAGATTTAAGCCCGAGTCAAATGTAAATGCAATTTTGAATCATTTACGACTTTTAAGTTTTTTAAAAAACCTAAAGATAAAAAACGATCGATTTGAAACAAGTTGAGGATAAAATTAGAAATATAACGCACAAAGAGGAAGAAGAAAAAACAAACAAGCGAAATTTAACGTTTGTACCTCCAGGGCTGCCCGTAAGTCATCATTGCTTTCACACAATCTCTTGTTCGTCTCTCTGTGGTGTTGAACAAAAAAAGTTCCATTCAATTAAAATAACATTAATTACTTAAAAAAATTCTTACAAGTGAGAAGCTACGCGAAAGCAAAGAAAAGATCTACTTTTTAAAACGTGTCTCTAGACAAGGAAACGATTGCAACTTTAAAAAAATTGAAAAGATAAGCTATCATTTTCACCTTTTGCCGTTGTTTTGGAAAGCTCACTTGAAACTGGTTGCGATTTGCTCTAGTTTGAATTGTTAACTTTCATTTGCTCATAAATTTCTTTTATTTTAAAATTGTCCTGTCTTTATGAGCAACTCGAGCCAGAAGGCTCATAACGGCCGGAGCTTAAACCCGGTTTCTATAGCATGAAGCAACTAGGAATATTGCTACTCCCCCCCTGGATGGGATGCTAGTCCATCGCAGGGTTACCCCCAGCATTATGTCGCCAGTACCCATTTATACACCTGGGTGGAGAGAGACAATGTGGAGTAAAGTTTCTTGTCTAAGGAAACAACACGACGGCAGAGACCAGGCTTCGAACCACCGACCTTCAGGTTGAACGTCCGACGCACTAACCACTAGACCACCGTGCCACCCACACTTATGAGCAAAGGTGCGTCATAGTATTAGGTAAGTCATGGTTTTAATAAAAACTCAGCGAAGTTCGCGTGACAGTCCCTATGTCCTTATTTTGTACGAGTAATCATCAGACATGGCCTATAAAGAACAATAAATATTTTTTTCTCAACAATACGATAAACATAAAGTCCATAACTTACTGCAAGATATCGAGCTGCTTAGACCAGGTTTTTCTCTCAGATGGTCTCATCGTACTGTAAGCTTCATCTTCTTCTGCTAATTCGCGATGGAAATTCTGTAACAACCAGTGCATAAAGATAATTGGAAAACTGTCTATACTGTATGTTCAGCTGATGAAGATTTTTTTCTTGTAAAATCAATTACGCCACTTTGCGTAAAGACCTGTACTTTGATACCCTAGCTGCAATTATATTTGTTTTGGAATGTTTTACTATGTTAGCGTTATTTTTTACCCAAATTTAGGTTTCTGTGTTTAACATTAGTTTTAATCATTTACCTCCGGGGGACGTGGTGAATCATAGTATGTATGTATGTATTTATTTTAAGTTTATTTTGATTTAACAACTGCAATTTTATAAAAAGGGAAGTTTAGATAACTGCATCATAATGACGAGTTATAAAATAGTTTTAAAATTTAAGTTTAACAGTAGTTTACTTGTCGTACCGTTTGTAGTTCCTGTGCAGTACTGTCAGTGTCCGATGTTTCACTTGCAACAACATGTCGTTTGTGTTGAAGGACGGGTGTGAGAGTTTTCTTATTTGTCAAGTTCTTTGTCTTTTGTGCAGTGTGCACTAGTGTACTATCAGCAGTACAAGTCACAGTTGGTGAGAAAGTTACTGACGGATTTTTACGCTGTTTACTGACTGCTCCAACTTGATTCATACTTCTCCTATCTCCAGCGCTTCTCTTAAAATGTTTCTTCGCTTCTTCGGAATCCGAATCAAGCTCTGGTGGTATTAACATTGATTTCCCAAGCCCTGCATTAACATTTCTTCTTCTCTTATTTTCTTTTTCAAACTGAGCTTTATCTTGTACGCTACTTTGCAATTTACTATTCATATTTCCGTCGGCTCGTTTTTTCGTATAGTTTTTTCCCTTTCTCACTTCGTTCTTTTTCAACGCAATATCTCTTGATTCATTGTTTTTCAAAGCAGTATTTCGTGTCTCACCCTTTTTCACCGCAGCAGTATTTCTGGATTCATTCTTTCTCAAACTAAGGTCTTTTATTTCACCCTTTTTCATCGCAACATCTTTTCCCTCCTCGTTCGCGTTGCTTGCTTCTCTGTTTTTAGTACTTTTCGATAGTTTACCGAAGTATTTTCCAAATCTCGCGCTAAATCTTGAGGTATGCCTATTCCGCAATAGTTTGTCAGTGTCTCTTGAAGCATCTGATTGTTCAGTGTCATCCGACGTCAAAGGTGCACAGTCTGTTGTCTGGTGTGGTTTATTCTGTTAGGTTTGAAATTTATCTCAGGTTTATATGCTTTAAAATGTTTATAAGGTTCTATTTCATTTCGTTCATGTTTATTTTATCAACATAACACAGTCCTGCGCAAAATGAGATTCGCCACAGGTGTAATTACTGTTTTTCATATCACACTTTCAAATTGTTGGCCAAATCGTAAAATTAGATACTGTTAGCCTTCAATATCTCCTTTTCTCAACCGCCTCTATTTGGCAAAATATATAAGTAGGAGAGAATAATGTGGCAAGACAGCCTTTGCACAGGACCCGTATGTATGTCATTTTAAATTAAGGTTTAACTTTAATCCACGAGTCCTACCATAGTACAGTAACCAAGAATAACAGGCTCATCTAACAAGCACTTGTCTTCAGTAGAAATAGGATCATCCACTTCACAGGTCTGTTTTGCAGGAGGTATCAGATGGTGAATCTGACCTGTCTCCCTGCTGTTTAGAATGCCTGCATTGTTGTTATAGTCTATCACATTTTCATTCTCGTCCTCCGCTATTTCTTCAGGAACCTGGAAGTTTGCTTGTTTATAAGTTTATGAAAAACTACATTGTGTTTATCTTTAATTTATAAAAAGTCAGTTTTAATAAGTTAATATTTAAGTGATGGAAAATATGTGTTGTTAATGCACCACAGCTGCTTACATAACCTTAAGCAAAGAGGAGAGGGAGTGTAAGAGAATTTATGAAAAGCCGGTCCACAGGAAAGAGTTTGCAAAACTTCTTATAAAATTCATTAATAATTCATAAGGGAAATACCAAAGAAATGAAAATTTAGTGAAGATTTGTAAATCCTGATGCAGAACAGCTATACTGTATCACTGATACAGAATACTGATTATTAGTAATGCTAATAACTTTATTGTCATTGTTCTTTTAAGTAAGATAAAATATTCACAGCAAAACTGTATGGATTGGATATTTACAATGGCTCGCCTGTGGCTTGCCACTGTAAATATCCCACACCAGTTCTACCACTCATATTTTGTACTTCAAATGGTTGCATCAGGTTACATAAGAACAATAAAGCCATCATTTTCTTTCTCGTTGTTTAAAAAAGCCTACGGGATGTTATGTGATGTCACAACCAGATCTCATGTACATACTAATTTGGTTACGTGATTGAAATTTTACAACTAATTAAAAAAGTTGTGTCATAATGTGAACTATTAAATAAATTCACTGCTTGTGAACAAATTGAATCTTAAGAAAGAGACCTTCAGATTGAGTTATGGAGCAACTGAAGGAGTTGCAATTAAATAAGTTGTGTTGAATTTAATCATACTCAAGGTGAATAAAATAGGTCAATTTCAATATATTTAAATTCTAACTTGACTCTGAGGCTTTGAGGAATAAAACAAAAGAAATTTTATTATTCATTTCTCAACCTTGATATGATTTCTTTTGTTTTATTCCGGCCCTAAGCCTCGGAACCAAGTAAGAATCTTAATGTTATCGAAACAGTTTAAAAGTATTTGAATATAAATTTTACATTCCTGGAATAAATTTCTGATTTTAAATTTAAATTTAATTTTATATTCAATTGTTAGTTTAAAAACTGTTTAACTTTTAAATAAAGTTTAAAGAAGTTTAAATTGAAGTTTAAATTTTTATTAGATCAAATTTATCACACCTTAAACTGATTATTGTTCAAATAAATAACTAAAATAAATATGACTAAAAGAATTTGTTGACTCATTAACACAATATCAAATGTATATCCCAAACATAGTCATCTGATAGTATTCATTTGTGCCTTACAAGGCATTTGATAATACATGTACATGTACAATGTATATACCACTGACATGCATGTACAACTGTATATCATTATATTAATTCTCAAAATATATAATACAATATATTTTTTATCTTTCTAGAGCATTCCAGCTTACCGATAGCTGTTGTACCTGCATAAGCTCAGTCATGAGTGAGTTTTCATTCATGGTCTCATCATCAACTTCACAGCTCTGCTGGGTGGGAAGCAGTGCTGATCCTCTCCGTGAACTCCCAGCGCTGTATGGTTGTGTCAGGGGTATACCTCTTAATGGTGTTGTTTGTTCCGAGTTGCCATCCACACTGTCGGGGGTGGCAAAGTCTTCAGCAAAACCTGATGAGCACCTACTTAATATAAAAGAGAAAAGGAAATTAAGTTTAAAATGACAATAATTTATATTAAATAGTATTGCAAGTCTCCCAAGAATATTTATTTTCAAAATAAAAAATTAAAGTGCCACTGCGATCAAATTTTTGATTTTCATTTTTTTACATCTTCGTGTACAATTAGACTTTCTTACTCATCTTGCCAAATTTCAATCCATTACGAACATCAGAAGGTCATTTTATTTTAACATTTATGTCTGAGAATTTACGGCTGCCATTAATCAATATTGTTCCGAAGCTTGGTTGCGAATGGGATAAAGTGACGTCAAAGGCTCAAACATACCTCACGGGTTGAAATGATAATAACAATAAGTATTGAAAATCACGCGAAAAGCAACAAAAACATTGGACTTGTTCTTCATGCAATTTTCTCTGCGGGTTGTTATTATAATTTCAACCCGTGAGGTATGTTTGAGCCTTTGACGTCACTTTATCCCATTCACAACCACAAGCCTTGGAACAAGGTTGATTAATGGCGGCCGTAAATTCTCGGACATAAATGTTAAAATAAAATGACTTCTCACTGATGTTCGTAATGGATTGGGCAAGATGAGTAAGAAAGTCTAATTGTACACGAAGATGTGAAAAAATGAAAATCAAAAATGTGATTGCAGTAGCACTTTAAGAAATATAATAAATTCCATTAACTGTGTAACAGTTATAGTTATATATATATAAATATATATATATATAATACATAATAATAACATACTAGCAGTAATCACAGATCATGGAGATGCGTTTGAAGGAATTTCCGGCGGAAATGAGCCCCTGAAAAAACCAATAGGGGCGGCCATTTGGAAGACGGTCTACCAAAAAATCTTGAATTTGTCTCCAACACGAAATTAGGATTGCGTTCTTCGATAATATATAATAATATATATTCTCTTCAGACCCCCCAAAGCTTAGTCAAGCTATATGGACATCTTACCTGTTAATAGGTGACTTGGCATTTCGTGTCAAACTTGATGTAGGTGAATACAGTGTTGATATGGAATGCCTCTTGTTTGGCGATGGGCTCCTTTTATCACTATTTCTTCTTACCTGAAGGAGAGTTGTTAACAATTAATGGAAATACTCTTTTAATTAAAAGCCAATTTAATAATATTCAATGTTTAATATTTACATGTACATGTACATGTCAGCATTTTTAGATCCCAAACACTAATTCATATTCCTCTGGAATAACTCATTTTGCCTCAGGAACTGAACCCTTTCCAACTAGGTAATGACTCATTGGCTTGGCTTAGAATGCCGAAACAGATTCACTGGCTGGTCTTTTTGTCTGCTGAAGTGCACAAGGGGAGGGGGGGATGATAGATAGTTTTAAAAACATCAGCCCACAGGCAGTTAGTGGCAATTTAAAAGTGAGGAAACTTAAGCAACTTATAGTTCTTTATGAATCCAATCCAATTCCATTCAATATTTATTTAAATCTCATTACTTTTTCTAACTCCAATAAATTCCTTCCTTTTACATTATGCAGATTCTTGTCTTTTAAATCGATAAATGCTACCACACAAACAAACAAAACTTAAAAATTTGAGAAACAGAAAACAGATCATGGTATTATATTCAATTTATATGTACATACACATCAAGTACTTACCTCTAACGCTGCTCGCAAATCGTCATTTGTGTCATGAAGTTTCTTGTTCGCTTCACTGAAAATTAAAATGTGACAGTAAGTTATCACCTTAACATTTTTTAATAGTGAGCAACTTGTGAACTGCAGCCCAATGATTTAAAAAAAAATTAACCAAACATAAAACTGTTTACAGGATTAAATACCAGTGGCGAGCTGATAGTATTCATCTCCCACTAAAACTTGGCTTGACAATCACGTTTTTTTTTTTTCAGTTTGTTGTTTGCTTCTCTTGCAGTCCTACAGTATGTTTATCTCCTTCCATTAATAAAGAGCCAGTCTATAGATTTCACTGCATTTAGAATAAACTTAATTTCCATAATCAATTTAAATTAAGTACAGATTAGTTAACTTACTGAAGTAACTGGAGCTGCCTTGTTAAACTCTCTTGTTCTTGAACACATTCCATTACAGATCTTTTCTCCCTGGTAAACAAAAACTCATAAAATTAACTGTTATGTACCAATAAATTAAAATCATACCTATCACATCACATGAGTTTGTTAGATCAGTCTTACTACTTACGCTGTAAGTTGGGCTTCCTGCTCTTCATAGTCATTTCTGAGCTGAGCGAGTTCACTTCGCAGCACTGCCATATTTGTCTGTGCATCTGTTAGCTGACTTCGCAGAAATCTTATTTCCTACAAAAATAATAGAGTGAATTGATTAAAATCAATGGATTTTTATGGAGGTAATTGATAACGCTTATTAATTGGCATGTACAGTGCCACCCTGGTTAACATGTATGGCCACCCTGTAGGTCAACATAACCCCTCATTAGGGAGCTTTAGCAACCACAACGGTAACAGCAAGAAAAATGTCCTTGGAAAAAAGAATTCTGTGCAAAACAAGAGTGTATATTTATTCCTTTGTCCTAAACAGGGTCATAAAATAGAGGGTGTTGTCCTACACAAAGCAATTTTAGTTTTTTTGTCCTTAAAACAATGTCAGGGTTTCAAGCCGTCAGCAGCACACCTATCCTCAAACATGGGTCTAGTATATTACCCCGCCAACCCACCCCAGTTAATGCGACCATATCCGACCATTGTTAATGCGACCACATTCTAACGTCCAATCAGTAGTCATATTAACATGGTTCCAATGAATACCCTGTCATTTTATCTGTTTATATGCACATAATTAAATTAAAATGTCTGCAGTTAAGATAGCAATCATAACACTCATGGATCAGCATGGTAACTGGACATTGTAAATTAAAAACTCTTAAAAACTAACATTAAAGAATTACCTGAACTTTTTCATCCACTTCCTCTTTGATTTTTTGCTCCTCCGGTTCTTTTCTTTTCAGCCGTCCCTCAAGCTGAAAACAACAATTATTGGCAGCAATATGTTGTTATCACTGATAATATCTTTTAGTCACTATCATGACACTAAATCGTTTGAGTCTATTGTTTTACTTTGAAAGATTAAACCCCCATTTATGAGTTATGATCATGGCTAACAATCTAAAGAAAAAGGAATAAAAAAATGTTTCAATACCTGGGATAACAATTTTTATAATATAGAGGGCAAAATTACTGTATGCTGATTGGCTGACGAAGAGGGCATTTTTTCTTAATTGAGGGCAAAATTACTCGCTCCTGATTGGTCGAGCATCAAATTTTCTCACCTGTGATTGGTTGAGCGCGTCGTCGTTGCATTCAGTTCGCTCGGCGGGATTTTGAAGAAAATTTACAAACGGAGCGTTCGCATGTTTCGCCGGAGATTTTGTTATAAAAAAGGAATGAAATCGGAATATACCTAAGAAAGGAATTCTACAGCTGAATTACAGCATTTTACGCCAAACAGGAAGCGATTATTTGTGTCAAATCTTGGATTAACTAGACGCCTGCAGGCCAGTTTGCGACGTTGAAGATCTAGAAGAAATTCATTCATGGCGACAAAAGCTGGTTTTAAAGTTCCATCACTTCATTGAAAAAATGCGGATTTCTGCGGACCTAAAGAAAAGAACTTTGACGTATTTTGCTGAAAGGAAAAATATACGTTTAACAGGAGAACGAATAAGACTAAAAGACGTGAAAGAAAGCAATTAAATCGCCAAACGTGCAAGCAAGTTTGAACTCTCGCCATTTGTTGTTGTTATCAAAGCGGCAAAAACTTCAAAACACAGGTACGCTAAAATAAAACTTGCTTTGTTTTTGTCGTAAAGTGCCTATGTTTTCTAGATGTACATAGCAGACAAATGTATCTTTGACCGAATAGAAATTTATTTAACCACAGTGAGTTGAAAAGTTTTTCTTGTCAGTTTGCGAGAGAGTATTTTCACTTCGGTTGGTTTGAAGTCCGAGTGACTCTTAAAAAGTCTGAAACGTTTCCCTATAATTTTGCCCTCTATATTATAAACAAGTAATCGCATGTTCCCTCGTAAAATTAAGGATTAATATCACTTGTGTTTTCAGAAGCTGCAGAAATTGCCCTCGTCGCTTCGCGACTCGGGCAATTTCTACAGCTTCTGAAAACACGCGTGATATTAATCCTTAATTTTACTCGGGCCCATGCGATTACATATACTAATTACACTTCACGGGGTATTACACTGTACTTGGTGTTGCAGAACATTCATTGTTGGTTAGCTCAGGGTTTTCGAAAAAATTAAGAGTAAGTGGCAATATTTATAAAATAGACGGCAAATGGGAACTAGGAAATGGCATTTCCAGCATTCTGGACATCAACTTCAGTGAATTAATCGAAAAAGTAGGCGGCGATAATTTTGGAAGTAGCCGGCGGAATTCGCTGGTTGCCGGCTTCTAATGAAACCTCTGTTAGCTATTTTGTTTAATGGGTGTGGCATGGTTTATTGTCCTTTCAATTCTTTACAAATTTGTATTATTACTATATTAATCATTTAGTGATTACAACGCCATGAAATTACTCTTTTATGGCTAATATATCACAAACCTTCTGAAGTCTTGCAGTTAAGGTTTGGATCTCTTTATTTTTGCTCTCCAGTTGCCAAACAATATCCAAATTGGATCTTTCTTGTTTACTTTTTTCCTAATAAAAGAAATGTATAAAAACAAAATTAACCTGTCTAGTATTAAATAACCTGTGTGTTGCACAAACACCATCTGTGGTTTCTGTACACTGGTGATTTTTACAGGAATGGATGGTTTGCCCGTTTTCAATCCCTTAAACCCAGAAGACGAGGTACTACATAAACTCTAGATGTCTGCTTTCTACCGGATACACCTGTCCAACATGGTTAAGCCTAACGGCAGAATACACTGGAAAAGCTCAATCGAAAAAATGTATGGGTTGCTTGAAAACACAAGCTCCCCAACCAAGTCAAGGTGGTAGTGCATGGGATAGAAATATAACAACATGGAGAAGAACAGTAGAGTCAAGGCAAGTCAGCTTTGGTTGATTAATTTGCCATATTGCCAGCACAAGAAAGGGACAAATGGAGAAAAACCGTCACGGTTTTTTGTACCTTGGGCATGGAAATGTTTGATGATTGAAGAATAACATTTCAAAGGGGACAAACTTCAAATAAAAGTGGCTACTAAGCATATCATGTTAGGTTATAAGCCCAACAAAAAACACCCACTTTGTTGTACATGTCCAGGACGTACAAGTATAACCAGGATTTTGTGGTATTTAAAACCCTCAACAGCAGAAAGACTGAGGTAAGATTAAGATTAAAATGCTAACCCTTGTCATTTGCTTGCATGGCATTGGAAATGTATTGATAATGCAAGAAAAAAAATATAATGTTGATTGCTCTTGAAATCTAAAGCATTAAGCAAAAAAAGGCCATTAATAGCACATTAATATTTTCTATTTTTTTTTCTCCTTATACAAGTAGCTTAGCATCAGGCATTTCAAATTTGGGATTTTATGACAGCAATTTGTAGCTGAAGCTGAGTAAGCAGAAGTTACTACAGTGTACATGTAGTTCAGCTCTGGTCTCTGTGCAGTTTGAGATCCCAAACTAGTAAGCCTGCTCACAGGCTAAAGCAAGTGTGACATAAAACAAACCTCTTGTCTGATGCGTGATTCCATTCTTTGCATCTGCTGCTCCAGTTCATTATCCAGCTGATCCATATGCTCTGTATGTTTCTCACATGTCCTAAAAATACAAACATGACTTTTATCTTGTGAATACATGTATGCGAAGCATTGAACAAGACATAGTATACAGGGACATACAGTGTGGTATACAGGGACATACAGTACAGTGTAATATACAGGGACATACAGTGTAGTATACAGGGACATACAGTGTAGTATACAGGGACATACAGTGTAGTATACAGGGACATACAGTGTAGTATACAGGGACATACAGTGTAGTATACAGGGACATACAGTGTAGTATACAGGGACATACAGTGTGGTATACAGGGACATACAGTACAGTGTAGTTATACAGGGACATACAGTGTAGTATACAGGGACATACAGTGTGGTATACAGGGACATACAGTACAGTGTAGTTATACAGGGACATACAGTGTAGTATACAGAGACATACAGTACAGTGTAGTATACAGGGGCATACAGTGTAGTATACAGGGGCATACAGTGTAGTATACAGGGGCATACAGTGTAGTATACAGGGGCATACAGTGTAGTATACAGGGACATACAGTGTAGTATACAGGGACATACAGTGTAGTATACAGGGACATACAGTGTGGTATACAGGGACATACAGTACAGTGTAGTTATACAGGGACATACAGTGTGGTATACAGGGGCATACAGTACAGTGTAGTATACAGGGACATACAGTGTAGTATACAGAGACATACAGTACAGTGTAGTATACAGGGGCATACAGTGTAGTATACAGGGGCATACAGTGTAGTATACAGGGACATACAGTACAGTGTAGTATACAGGGGCATACAGTGTAGTATACAGGGGCATACAGTGTAGTATACAGGGGCATACAGTGTAGTATACAGGGGCATACAGTGTAGTATACAGGGACATACAGTGTATACTATACAGGGAAACTTTTGGTATGTACTTGGTGTATCCCTTATTATTTAAGTTGATTGACAATCGCACAATGTAGGTGTCCAATTACAGCTGACAAATTACAAAAGTTGTAATAGGCACATAGACGACAAATCACAATCGAGAATGTTGTTATTGATGCGATTATAGGAGCAATGAGAGATGACTTCATTTGATGATGAAACAAGAACTCTTCGAGTAGTGAAGTTGTGCTTTAACTGCCCCTAAGGTACGAGAATTAATTCAATATATTGTTATGATTTGTTTTACATGTACAGTCGCTTTTCCGGTCACACTAGGTGATCCGTCATGCACATTACTACACTGTACGTCATTTGAAACCTTGCATGCAAGGTCAACTTTAACTTTTATATTACTTCCATTTATCTGTTGCTCGATAAGAAAGAAAACGACATCGTTATCAAATGGAACTCTCACCAACTCCGGCAATTATGTAAGTTCCTTTTACTTGATTTGTTTCGTTTCGTCATTTTCCTTTTTCTTATGTTGTAAATAAATCCAATCATCCATGAGCTTGAAGTTGCTATATCAACTGATATGACGTCATTAACACTTCGTCTCAGGCTATAACCACTTCCAGCCCATTTTATTAATAGTGCGGCACGACTAAAAATATTCTTCCAGACAGGGTTTGTGACAACAGAAGTTACTAAATAAAGAAGGGTTGATACAGACCTTTTGAGGGCATCTTCCAGCCTTTGATTTTCAGATGAATAATGCTTGACATCTCTGACAACACTGAATAGAAAGCTTTCTAATAAAGCTAAGAGCTGTGGTGAGTCGGAAGAGCTATGTAGGTAATGGAACAGTTCAGAGACATATTCTTGTCTGTTGAAAAAACAAAACGCAAAACACACTTGTGAGTCTTGTGAAAATTGACAAAATCAGACCTCGCTGCAACACACTAAAAATAACAAGAAAGATTCAAAACATCTTGGTCAAAAAAACTTTCTATTTTTTTGAGACAACCCGTGACACAAAATGTCTAGCACATGATTCGACAAATGAAAAATATAAAGCAAATGGTAAAATACCTCCGCCATTTTGAATCATATTCTTATATACAAGTAAGCTTATAATTATTTATAAAGCTTATGTCGTGAAAATGCTTATAATCGTGAAAATGCTCGAATTTAACATTACCTCTAAATAATACAGCTGCTCTTAAATCCGAATAAAGGTTTCCAAATAAAAAACACTAAACATAGCTGCAGTACAATTTCAATTTACTGTACGTTTTATATCGCTCGTGTCGAAAGCTCCCGCGATGCATTTTAGAACCCATTCTTCTTGCCGTGTCAAATGTCTCGACCGACAATATTACGAAAATATCACTTTTATCTCATGCAGTGCTGTACTTTTCTAATATAAATCTTCATTTGCATCTATTGACGCTATATCCAGACCCTTATTGCCGTTTGGTAATGGCAATATTAAAATCCGTGTCGTGTAAAACAACTAGGAGATTTATATTGCATTGTCGCTGGCAAGTATAAATTGCCGTGTAAATCGATGAAATACCTCATCCCGGCCTGTTCCAAAATCAACTCTATTCTATGGAAATCCATGGCAATTATGCAGGCCTCTATAACATTAGGTTTCCTATATAGCTTTAGTGTTTTGATTATATCCGAAACCAGGAAGCCAAGAAGCAAATTGGAGTTAAAAATTAACTCATCGAGTCATACAAAAATCGCGGGATCGATATCGAATTTCATGTTACTTCCCGGTGCGCTAACACTGATTCATGTAGTTTCGCATGTTATAACGCCTGCACAGCCTGTTTTGCTTATTTCTTAATAATTCCAACATATCGACAAGGAAGAAAAATGTGAACACGAGGAATAACAATTGTACTAAAATATTTACCCTGACAATAGATCGCGAACTCCGAGCGCGTCAAGAACTTTGTCAAACTTTCTGTTCTCCCGTGACTCTGTGCTTGAAAGTTCATGCTCCGCTTGAAATAAAGAGCAAACGCGCTGAAAGCCCTTTGAAAAATCCAGTAGACTTATCTTCTTATCTCCGTCCACATCAAGTTCTTCAAACAAACTATTCAACTGCTCACTTGTTAAATTCAATTCGGAGCAACAACAAGACAGTTCGTTCTTGTCAATGAAGCCGTTTTCATCCAAGTCCCACGAGTGAAAAATGTCTTTAACTTCGTGTTCTATATTGACGATTTCTCCGGATGCCATACTACTCCATCGTCGAGGATAAAAATAAATAAAACTGCTGTAAAATCAAGTTTGCTCGATTATTGAACTAAACAAATCTTTACGCGTCGCCAACAAATATTTTCTCGAAACTGATAGCCAATGTTTTGCATAAGAATAGAACAGCAACAGGTCGTCTGCCAATTACTGTAAGAGGACAACGACAATATGACGGATTAGTCGGCAACTTTGCGACCTATATTGTTAGGGTCGTGGTTCGTTGAATCAATGCACGTCAATAGCTACACTCTCTGCGGGAAATTTTCGTCAGTCTCCCGAAAATATAATCTGTAATTATTCCGCCCGTAAAATTGTAAGTTGAACTGAAAATGTCTCGAATAATTCACACAATGACCATGTCATAAAAAAAAAAAATTACAACTCATTACGTCCGCCCTAAAGACGTCTCAAGGTTCGCCAGTGATGACATAAATTGCGGTTTTTCAAGTCAGAAGAGAACTGTTGAAATGCAAATTTTATTTGATTTCTTGTGTCTCGATGAGATCAGAGTGTCTAGATTGAGTTGTATCGAGCAGAACATTCAAACTGTTTTGAACACTTTCGGCTAAATTAACCGACGAAGAGTGAATTAGGTTACACAAGCTAACTATAAAATCTAGTTTTACGATATTGATCTGAATACATGAAGCTCAAAATACCGTGGCGTAGTGGCTAACTTGAAACTCAGTAAAAGGAAAGCTGACTCATCTTGGATTTTTTTTCTTACAAGAAAGTTTTCAACAAACAAAACCAAACTGGTTAGTAATCTGGAAATTTCTGATTTTAATTGTTTAATTTCGCATGGAGTGAACAAATGTCAGTTTATAAATTAAATAACTTACGAAATATTGATCTTTTATTCTCATAATTGACAGCAGTCACTCAAATAAACTTTGGTAAATTTGAGATAAAATTTTACCCCGGACATGACGCTACAACCGGAGACACACATGAGTTTTACGGATTTTTTTCTTCTTGCAAATGCAGACACAATGTCTAAAGTGAAGGTAGAGTTTAGTAGTCCGGTTGATAAAAGTTTCCTTCCGAATACATACTTTTTTTTAGTTACTATTTTTCCTATCCATGCAAGACAGGAGGGGACTCCTAATGCAAGACCGATATTTAGCGCCCTTACCTTTTTTTCGTCGCCGCGATCAGCTGATCGATTTACGCGGAATTTTCTTTCACCGCCTAATTTACACCTAAGGGACTAAGGTAACAATAGGCTTAAAAATGTTTTGTTTGACTAGGGCTTGTAAATCAATTAATTCGGGACAAAATACTTGCTCGCCAGCTTAAAGCTTGTCACGACTGCCAGATCTAAATTCGGGCGTATCACACGTTCAAGAGTAACTGGTTAAAGTCTGCATACAAATTATTTTTATTTTAATGGCCTCCGTGCTAACTGTGGAATGATACTAGTATATTTCGCCGATCTTTGTTGCATTGATCAGCGCCTGTATTCTCCTGCCTGTATCTGTGTAGTTGAATTTGTAATGACATTTTGAGAAGAAATCAGTGATATGATTTTCATTTGAATATTTTTTTGAATTAAAAGTTAGCAAGAGAAACACATCAGTTAACCTGAGAGGTTTGACTAGTAATGGGAGTGAAACTTAACTTTTGAAATAAGATGCATGCTGCTGAGAGTATATTTTAAGCTTCAGATTATCTAATAAAATTTCCGATCACTTATTTCAAAGAGTCTGCGAACAATGAAAACGGACTTCAACAGTACAGAGCTGTTGAATCAACCAAAGCTGTACTTGAGCGAGGAAGAAAGTTGTAAATTAAGACCGCGCTATGCCAACCAAATGAACATACTGTAGTAAATGGAAACTGTTAAGGCTTACCAATGTCGGGATTACATTGGTTTTGCATTGCTACGCTTTCCGATTGGCTAAAAAAATCTCGCGCCACTTTATCAACCAATCAGAAGTAACCTAATCGTGACTAGTACTTGTCTGCACGCGTTTTCCCGCGCTTGGTGCCGGCGACATGAGTTTACTTGCTTCGCGTTCTGATTGGTTCATTGGATTGTCTGCATGCGTCTGTTTTGATTGGCCGGTGTTGGCCCTTATCATAGATAAGTACGCCACGCCAACATATCAGTGGTTTCTCGCTTTCTTGCCCCTATAGTCTCGTTTTGATGTTTACGCTCATCGTCGTCAGAGGTTCTCGTAAACATCAAAACGAGACTATAGGGTCAAGAAAGCGAGAAACCGCTGATATGTTGGCGTGGCGTACTCATTTACAATAAGGGCCATTACTTTGGTTTTGGTTTAACTACATTCAAATGAAAACCCCATTATAACAAACCAGTGGATAATGTTTTTCGCGCGTTCCACTTCGGTGAATAATTGTGAACTAGCTGCTTTCGTAATTTTACTTGGCTGTAATATTGCTTTCTTCGTAAATGCAGCCGATATACACATCCTTTTCCTTTCTACGCAGTATAGTGATTTTACCATCTTTGGTAATAATTATGACCTACGGAAGTCAGGACTCAGGTCGCTTTTTCTTTTTACTTCCGAGGACCATTGGTTTGTGAATTACTTGAACTAAGAAGTTTGATAGTTGGAATGAAACGTAGCTTTGAAATAAGGTGAATGCTACAAGGAGCATATCAGTGCTCCCGTAAAGTGTCCCCGCTTCTATTTCAAAAAATATTCCGGTTATAAGCTCCTCTCTACATTTCCTTATTTTTTCCTTGATATAAACACTTTCACAGAACATTTGTAAATTAAATAAAAAAATTAGGAAAGTAGAAGGCACGTATCTCATCAAATATGAACGCAACTGTTCAATGCTTCTCTGTAGTATAGTTGTAAGAAACCGGCATGCAGAGCATCTCTTCAACAAGCTTCAACTCAGCTGCGCAGCATCAAAGACTCGATCGAAGGGCTTTGTTTGTGTATTTGTCATTATAAAGATGCTGATAATGCTATATGTTAGTCTCAGCGTATTTCTTATCAGTTCATTCCCAAACGTTTTTGTTTTTAGAATAGAAGTCATTTTTTTCGTTGTGATCCTGATAATCCATTGTGAATTGAACTAAAATGTAAGTAAAGGATTTATTTAGCTCCCATTTAGTTTGTTCTGGTGGAGCCATGGCGCTCATAAGACTAAGCAAAGCACGCGAGGAATGACCATCCGTTGCGAACTCATGCTCTCACGGTTTTTCAAGTTCTTATTTTTTGTAAATTCTACCAAATCCTTTATATTACATATAAAGATCACCGAAAAACTAGCCAAATCCTCAAATGTGAGGATCGTGTGATGTTTAGAAGCGAAAATATAAGATGGCGAATTTGGACAATTAATTTTATAGACATTTATAAAACAACTAATGCACAACTTTGCCCGTCTTCCATACAAACGTCTGTATTAATTCGCGAATTTGGTGACTTATATAATTCATGTTGCTCTGAAACATTGCCTAACCGTTAAATTTGGAACTATACCTTTTAGGTATTGGTAGAGAGCCAAGAAAAAACGACTACTGACCAGCTCCTCTTGCATCCTAATTCTAAAAAACTGAGCATCTTTCTATAATGCCAGAAAAAAATAGCAGAAAAGAAACTGGTCCAATAATTAAAACGTAATACTGAATTTAACTAAGTTAGCAGAGGAAACCATGCATTTAAGATACCCTTGATAGCATCGCCGAAGGATAGCATATTTCTAGCTAACATTTGCGGAGTCAAAGAGATATGTCACCGATTTGAGTATTGCTTTACTTAAGAAGCCAAAGCCATGTTTGTATTGTTGAAAAATACTCTTATAATTAGTGCAGGATGGTCAAAATGGAAACGAATTTCTCGATTTTTTTAAAAGTTTTCCCTCATGCCTAGCAAAACACATTATAGTTATTATGTTTTGTTATCCTTTCAAGAATTATTTTCATATCCTCCTCTTGGAGTTCTAAGGCTATTTTGAATATTAGAAAATGTTCTTAAATTTGATTTAACCAGAATTGTGCGGACCCCATGCAAGACATACTAGAAAATACTTATGACTTAACCCCTTAACATTTTTTACACCATGCACATTAAAAACTACGCTCCATTTGGAAGACTTTTCAGTGATATACTGAGAAATATTACTCATACTGAAGGTACAACGCTCCATTTGGCAGAATTTTCAGTGATATGCTGAGAAATATTACGTACACTAAAGGTAATTCTAGTTGATATTTCAACTATACATGGCTACCCTCACTTTGTAGCGAAAACAGTGCTACCGTAGTATATAAGTATCATACAACAGTCCACCTATAGGATGCCCTCACTCTTAAAAAAATATAACCCCTTTCACCCCTTGGCAATTTTAGATCTCTTCAGTACAAAACCTCTAAGCGCTTGTATTCTTGAAATTTATCATCAAAAAGATTATGCCGTGACATCCATGCACGTTATTTACCTGCTAGCAGAGTTTCGTTTTTCGGGAAGCATGTTTCGCGGTTTGTCTTCCCATTTCTTTGGATTTGGAGGTCTTCTTGCAATTGATCGCCAGTTTTTGCAAGCTGCCGATTCTTGCTATACTTGACGGCATGTATATATTTACTGAATCTTCCTTATATCTTCTTCTAGTTCAGCCGCAATTTTAAACGTGTATTCTGGTATGAACCTGTTTTTTTATATACATAGTCCTCATAGTTGCAACTACGTATTGTATTCTTTAAGCTAATGTGTTACAATACTTCGTTTTATTACTTTGGGTCTCTAATAGCAATATTTCTCAGTTATTTGGAACACAAGCGATGTTTGAAATGTCATTTTCTCTATTCCACGAATAAAATGGTAAACACTAACGATGTCATTTAGAAACTTGATTCGCTCTTCAATTGAAATAGTTGTTTCACAGCCATAAAAGTGATGGAAATGTATTCTGATTCTAAAGGGTACGAGGGCAAGAAAATCCCCTGAAATTGAGGGATCAGTCGCGTAAATTCTCTACAATTATCTTTAAGGTTGTTGTGTGAGATCGCGATCGGGTCTTGGAGCGTATATAAAAATTTATTTGCGATCTAGACATGTTCTCTATAGCATGATTTATCCAAAGTTCTAAAGTGTGCTGCAGCAAACCAGGGGCGGATGCAGTGGGGTGAAATGGGTGAATTTTCACCCCCCTTTTCTGAGACCCTTTCTTTCTGATGCACTGACCTCAAACACCTCAACCAGGCTTTGGTTCTATTGCATTTAAAATTTCACCCCCCATTTCAAAATCCTGGATCCGCCCCTGCAAACATTGTGCAAATTTAAGTTGAGTTCGACAGTTTCGCAACGATTGCTGCAAATTTCAAACATTTCTTTTTCGCACTACTGTAAAGTGCAATATTTTAGCAACTGACTTGTCTTGGTGGAAACAATGTTGTTTGAGGCATGGTAGCTCAGCGTTTGCGATACAAGCGGTTGCATGACATTATATTGAGTAGTGTAAGCATCCTTTTAAGCTGTCGTTACTGATCACCTGAATTACTTGGCTAAACAGCAGAGTATAAGCTAGTATACATAAGATGTGTCAAAACACATCATTTTAGATGAAAACACAGACTGACATTGCATTTCAAAAATATTTGTATATCTTTCTCTTTATTGCGGTGTCTTAAACACCTGCCAAAACAACGAAAATACAACGAGGATGGTGCGATATAGAATATCTTAGCTGAATATATGTCATCGAATTAGAGCTTTTTAGCTTTGGTCAATTTCATCATAATCCTTGACACAATTTAACACAAAAACGGAATAATTACAGCACAATACTTGCAAACTTTTTCACTAAGTGTTTACTTCTTAATCATTCACAAGGCTTTACACATTTACTTAGTTTTTTTTTATTTTACCTAAAATATCACAAGTTATGTTTAGATAGGGTTTCACGACTTTAGCCATCCCCCTTTTGTCCGTGCTAGTTTTCATAAGTGTGGTAATATTAATCTGCAGCGTTCAGTTTTAAGCTACGGGACCCGGGAAGCACTAAGAAATTTTTAAATCCCCGCTTGCCTAGTTTAGAGCAATGGACTGCTAATGCCATAAAATGAAATTGTTCATTGAGAAGGATAGCTGCGGCAAATGGTTAATAGATATGTTTAATCATTACAGGCCTAAGATGATGAATTTTGTTTAGTCAAAACAACCGATACCAAGTCGTATTTAACACAAAAAGCCGATCTTATCAAAATATATATTGTCCGAGGTGTTAAGGGTTACAAATGTGGTACTAATGAGCACACCTAATGACTCGAAATAGACGATTGGAATCAGAAGAAATATAAATGAAGAAATTCTTATGAAAGGAGAGTGGCACGAGAATTAAATGTATTGCGTTGCTAATAGTTTACACCGCCCTCAAGTCACGATCGGACCACCTACCCAAATCACACCTTGCTGTCCTAAGACTGCATTCTTAGCAAAACGAAACGTTTTCTTAGAAACCAAGATAAAACTACCGAATTTAAAATACTAACATCGAAACTGTTTTTCAAAAAAATTCCAACAATTTGGATCAGTTTACGCAGCAGAGAACACTTCATGTTTTGGAATCATAAATACGTGAGGATATTCATTGGCGATTTTCGAGTCAAGTTGAATTTTTTAATCTGTTTCCATGCTACAAAGGTACTTGAAAAACATCCATAATAATTATTTAACATATAAATGTGCAGTGGTTAAGAAAAGGTTTAGCATTGCAAAATAAGTAGTGTACTTCAGGCTAAAATCGTTCGGTTTCTCAAGGAATTCCCAGTCTGCAACATGAAGACAATAATGTAAAGAACAAGCAAACAAAAAATGATATTTGCAGCAATATTCAATATGCAAGCCGCAAAAATTATTCAAATCTCATTTGAGTAATGTTTGCTTTACCGTGGAAACGATGGATATGAATAATAAATATTCATCATGAGAAATAATGTGAGAGCTAAAAATAACCAAAGATTAAAATCCTAAAGCCTTTGCTCAAAATTCTTCCTTAACGTCCATTTGTTCACTTCTGAGAATTAAAATGCCAATGTGAAACAATTTTCTTTTTTTTCTAAGGGAATTTCAAGTTACCCTCGCAGCAAAATATAGCGAAGAAATAAAGCAAAATGTAATGTTTGTGTTGTGTACGGTCCCAAAATTTGATTTTTTTTCCCGTGTCATTTTGTATATATCTCACTATACACTATTAATAAGAGCAAGGTTCCTCTCGCGCGTCGCTGTTTTTTTTTTTCGATTGCTCTCTTGTGCTCGCAATTGGACAGATTTTGTTAAGGTTAACACAATCACGGCTTCTCTCATCGAGGCCATTAACTAAAAGATGAGATCAATAATATAGCTAAACGCTGCTTGAGAGCGGTCAGTTTGGAACCAACTTTAAAGCAAAAGTTCGATATAGCAGTGTTATATTTATCATGAAGCATTTATTGTCGGAAATTCCCATTTTATTTTGTTGGATATTCGTTCACAATGTATCCCACTTGCTAATTCCTACTTCCAATATACTACAGGAAGATTAACTTAGTTAAACTCCATTCGCAACCACTGACAACTAACAACTGGTGAAATGCATTCACTTGCAATTTGCTCTGTGCTAGAAAACGAAGAGCGTCAAACTTCTTGAAACTCGTAATATTTCAAGAAAAAAAGGCAGTCCGAAATGCGTAAATTTGTATAAAATCTCATATCCCAACGCGCTATTTCAGTTTGTTTTGCACACAAGTCGCCAGAACTAGCAATATTGCTTGAAATATCTTTCTTTCCAATCATCCAATTTTCTACTATTTCGCACTACCATGGATAATATCAATTCAGAAAAATGAAAGAGCTGAACATCACTCAATGCTTTGAACCCATTTTAAAAACCGGAGATATCCAAGATAAATCTTAAGTTGCTCTTTTACGTTTCAAGTGGTTGCACGGTTAATGGACGGATATCAGTTCACACCGCCAACCCAAAATTACAAATAAGTATATTTTGTGTGGCATAGCTTGATTATTGTCGATATATAATTAAATTTGTAGTGTTTTAACCGGATCTTCCAGGAACGCAGTAGCTTTGTAATAAAACAATTTTTGTCATGCGTGAGTCGCAATTTCAGCCGGTGTCTGTATGTATATATTTCTGTCTGTTGTAATAACACGTAAGTTGAATTTTAAGCGAGCGTGTCGCCCGTCCTTCTACGATCTTCTACCCGTTGATATATAGAATAAACCATTTATTTCTTGCTACAAGTTAGCTTACCCGCTCAGCAGACTAAACTGCTGTCCAAGTCTGTCTTTTAAATCTTCATATTCTCCATCAAAACTCGTAGAAAGGTCAGATTTTTTTCTTTTCACTCCACTCACTACAGACTTGAACTTTTTGAAATTTTCCGAAAACTCTTCGATGCTTATTCTTCCATCTCTATCCGCATCAAGCCTGTCAAAGACTTCCGCCAAATCCTGAGCGTCCAAGTCGCAAACTGCGGCTAATTCGTCTCTGTCTATATACCCGCTTCCATCTAAATCCACTGCTCCAAAAAGGTCACGCGGTTTCACATTTTCAAAGCTAGCCATCGCGCGGTACTATTCCATAATTTCCCTTTCGAAATGTTATCGTTCACAAAGCGTCCATTTATAAATGTTACACAATTTCCTTTTTTCAAGCTTCGAGGCTTGTTGCGTCCTATGTTTTCCCTTACGGGATTGCGTTTTGCGGTCGAGTAATTTATTCTAGTGAATCGTCACCTAGACACACACAGCTGTTGTGAGTGGTTCGTTTTTTGCCACCCGCTCTCGTTTGGCGCGAATGTAAATTGCTGCCATTTCCCGCCAATCACATCACTGCATTTAAAACATAAATCAACATCGATCAGTCAGGCGGCCCCGTGAGTGGTTGGAATATTAATAGAAACATTACCCTATTGTGTTTTCATATTAAATGTCAACTGTTTATCTTGGTTCTCGTGAGGAAGCGCTACAGGTCGTTCACGAACTCTTATTGACCCACATGTAGGTCAGTGATAATTCATCTTGATGGAAATGTTCGAATTCATGTAGCCATTGTGCTGCAGTGTTTCGTACTTCTAACTTTCGAATCCTCGGCGTATTTCAAAGGGAACAAAAAGTTTAAAATACACATTGTACAGTAGCAGAAGGAAAAACATTGTCCATGTTTCGGAGGATCAACAGAAATAGCGTTATAAAAAATGCGAAATGTACTGGCTTATTATTATTTTCACTTTAAAAAATTTGAAATAAGTCGATGACGAACGTACAAAATCCCGTTATTTTTTTTTTATAGAGTGAGAACAGTCAAGTTATCTTTTTGACACATCGCTGCACTCCATGACTAGACGTCAGAGGCTTCCATCAAGGTCCTATATATCACTGTTTGAAAAGAGCAACCAAAAATAGCACATTTTTACGTTTCCATAGCAACTGCCATCGAGGACGGTGGCTAATTTACAACTTTGCCTACGGGCTCAGGAAATTCACGCAGTCGTCATGTTATTCTGTCACGAAACGACTGCCTAATAGGCTTGACTTCAGTCACGAGAGCGCATTCAAGGGGTCCAAATCGCGGTTAAGGCAGTTAAATATTCCCTGATATCCCACGGGTTTATGCGACCGTGTTTCAAATCCCCGCTACATACACTAAGTGTAAACTCTGCTGCGTGCACCACAGCGCTCCGTTTTTTCCCGCCCAAAGTTCGTCATGCGAAGAAAACAAAAGAAGATAGAAATGCAATAAATTCAAGTGGTCGTTTCCGTGAGTTGATGTTGGACAGCTCGTGACTTAAGCTTCCTTTACAAAATCGCTCGCCTAAAGGCTTTCTAGAACATTGAAAAAAGTCACGAGTGGGATATTTTTAATATCACCCAAAAGCATGCAACAACCTATTTATTTTTAGAATGATAGAAAAGAATTTCAATGAAAGTGACAATAAACAAACTACACAGCTCAAAAGGGTCGAGTATGACGAATTTACCAATGCAAGATATTATGAAATTAATAACGTCAGCAAATCATGAACAAATGTTAATAATAGCAGGGGCGGATCTAGAATAAATGATGACCGATTTACGAAAAAAGCTTCTAGGGGTTTCCGGAAATTTTTGGATTTTAACTACCTAAAGTCCCCTTTCCTGGGTTTCTGAGTCATTCAGACAGAATATTGGCTAGTTCCATTCTCCTCGGATGAAGCCTTGCGAATCGGCGGATTATTTCATCAAAGTTAGTTTCCACGTTGTAGTGAATATGTAGCAAGGCAAGTCCTGTCAATCTCGTCTGTGACATGGTGCTTCGCAAGTATGTTTACAGTAGCCTCAAAGCTGACACATTTCTCTCAAACTCGCATGTGGTGATTGTTAAGGTGGCAAATATTTTGAGGCACTCGGCGATGTTGGGATACAGCACATGGTCGATCTCCTTTAAAGTTGTCATTGCAGTTGTTGGGACAGTTTTAGGTTCTTGTCGTTCCCACTGGAAAATCCCACGGCCAGAGCGTGTCAATGCCGCAAATTGTAAAAAAACATTGGTCAAACCATTTTCGAGATTTCAACTTGGAAATTTATTTTTATTAAAAAAATATATTCATTAGGAAAAATCTGACCGATTTCCGTAAAACGGTGGAAACCGGTATGGATCCGCGCCTGAATAGATGTGATGACAAACCACATTGGAAGTGAAGTTGAAGTAACACTGAACAGAACATACAAAAGGGTCACGCTTGACTGACGAATTTACCAATGCAATATATTGCGAAATATAACGTCAGCAAATCATGAATAAAAGTTAATAATAGATGTGATGACAAACCACATTGGAATTGAAGTGAAGTTGAAGTAACACTGAATAGTATATACCATATATTCTTGCCTTGATAAACTTCCAGGTCAGGTTATCAAGGCGTTTGTATATTGATTTTTTCCTAATTTTTTTTCTTAAAAATGCAGCAGTAATTGCGACCGTTAATAGAGTGTAAAGATAATTAAAATGCATGGTTAATAGATTTCACTAATTTAGGTCATTTAGTAAATTAAATTGTGATATCTTACCTACAAAATTGTGTTTAATTATACGTCTCGTCAGCAATCAAATCTGCCTCTTTTAAAAGCCTGCGTACAACCCTCTTTCCCTGCCATATTATGCATCCGTAAAAAATAATTTCTTAACAAACTATTTCATGTTGCCTTCTAGTTTTCTACACTCATATTTTAAATTAGTATTTAGCAAACAAAATATTATTGTCATCACTGTTATAAAATAGCTCGCATATAGTGTCTCTAGGACGCTAACTTAGTACTAGCTTTAAGACGTAAACACCCGTCGATGTTTGAGTTTCAAGATGTGATATCAGAAAATACATTTTGGGGAAAGATAGATTTATATCAGTCTTATTATGCTTAGCCTACGACTAAGCTCTCTTGGACCGCCGCCGAGGGGGTTATGTACTCGAACGCTAAATTATACAGGAATATCCAACGAATTGTTTTGGTGGAAAGCTGTTTGAAGGCCTTATTATGTAAAATTTCGTATAAATTAGATTTAAAACTAGTGTTTCACTTCTTATGTAAAATTTCGTATAAATTAGATTTAAAACTCGAGTTTCAGTTCTTATGTAAAATTTCGTATAAATTAGATTTAAAACTAGGGTTTCAGTTCTTAAGTAAATTTCGTATAAATTACATGTAGTTTTAAAACTAGAGTTTCAGTTCTTATGTAAAATTTCGCTTGACATTCTCGGAGAAAGATGTTGTTTCGGGTATGAAATAAAGTCAGGTAGAATTTTTTTTGGAAAGGTGAAAAAAGCTAGCACTGCAAATTCGGGGAATAAAATTCCTTTCTCTGTCATTTTCTGCATGTTGCTGAAATATTTACCTAAAAGAAGATAAGACATAGTTTACTTTAAAGGCCGCTAAAATGATATGGAATATCGATCATTCGACATTCCAAGCTTTTCCCTAAACATTCGTTTTTGGGTGACCCCTGATTATAGTTAGATCCACAGAAATAATGCAATGGGAGATTTTTAATCTTTGAGGTTTGAATTGTGCGGAATGTGACTTCTTTGCGGCCGTATATTGTTTATTTTGATTAAATAAAACCTATATCATTATCATCATTCCTTAATTAAAATATCCGTTAATGCGACTTAATTCCAAGGGCACCTGAGAGATTAATATCATTGTTATTTTTGCCGGAGTAAAGATTCAAAATCTTCGAGCTTTGTCAATTGCGTTTGCCGATAGCCTATTGGCGTCATCGCGATATTTTGCTTCAGTTTTTAATTGCTATTTCGCAATTAAATAATCGACGAGATTCTAAAAATGGAAACTTTAAAAATAAAGTTAAGGGGGCGAGTGGTGGATATGGCATCCAAAGAAAATTTTGTTACGTTTCAAATACTGTTGCTTCCTCGATACGCTAAGTGAAAAATTGGGATGATTTATCATAGGAACACTTCGCGCTCCCTTGTCATTCTGACTTCACCGAGACTTCGAAAGTAAGATATATCAGCCATCATAAAAAGTAAATCAGATGAATATGGCATTTGTCGAGCGCTCCAGGCGCTTATTTAAATGTTTTTATTTTGACAGGTTCAATTTCCATAAAAAACGTGAATTTTGGAATGTTTATTGCACTTGTAGGCTTCCCGGGCTCAGTTGTGCAATAAATTGTCCACTGCTTTTTAGAGCGAGGGGCTGCTCTTTATTTCAGATTTAATTTCTTTCAAGTGGCATTGGCAAGGCGATTTGGTGTTAATTTAATTTCAAATCCAGAAATGTTTCATGCATTTAACAGAAAACGAAAAATAATGGGAGTGAATGAATTGCAATTAGAAAAATGTTAGCCTAACGTTCCCACACTTTCGTTTTCAAAACGGTCCAAAAAAGACTATGATTTGTTCTCTTTCAAGAATTGGTTAATTCTTTCAATTGGCGTAGCATGGTTTTGGCCAAAATCCTCGTGACTCTGCCCCTTTAGGGACCGCTGATTTAAGGGAAGGCGCTTAAGCTATATAGAGAAAATATAAGGTAGTCTATGTTGGAAACCTTCCTCGGAACCTGCCGCAGGGGCTATACCTATTGCGTGTAAATTTCCCACCGCTACGCGTTGTCAAGTCAACACGAACTATTTCGTCGGAAAATCAAAACTAGCCGTAACTTTGCTTGCAACGTTTGTCGATGTACCGTACGAAAATGCTGGATTTTAAACCATGTTTAAGTACCCCTGTCCAAAGAAGCTTCTTGGGCAAGCAATGTCCAAAGTGGTTTGCAGAAGTGGTAAGGGTTTACCGTGCCGTGTAAATCCAGCTGTAAATCCACTATAGTGCAATGTTATATAAGTCGGGCTAAACGAGTTTGTGGATCCCGAGCAGCGCTGGGATAAGAAGGATATTGCTGCCCTTGATGGAGTGTGACGAAAAGCGACACGTTTTTGTGACAACAGCCAACATCCCACTAACTGATAGTGTCCCAGATGTTCCGTGAATAAACTGGAGTGGAATAGTTTAGAATTCGCATGAAATGAATCCAGGGCTGATTGACATTGATGTAGGCCTTTATTTTAGACGCAACACTAATTTCGCGGAACTCAGGCAACAAAACAACACATTCTTTTTTAACAGAACCATATAAGGCAGTGTAACAAACACACGTGTATTTATTTTTTATTAAATAAACCATCTGAATACAATGGGTCACATGACACATCTCCGCGGTATGGTCAATACCTTACGCATGCGCACCGTCATATCATCCCGGCAGTGGCAGCCATGGACAGCTGTTTCGTCCTTGTTAAAGTGGCACGAGATTTTTTAGCCAATCACAAAGCGTAGCAATGCAAAACCAAAGCAATTGTATAATTACTACGGGGGGTGACAACTCTAAGAAGGCCTGTTTCGGGAGAAAAACAAAATTCTTCCGGAAATCTGAAGATTTTGCCGGGAATCGGGAGACTCGAAAAATTTTGGTGGAAACATGAGACAATGTTGTTAAAATTTCCGGAAGTTTGAAATTTTTTCGTGAATGTCTCCGAAAAAATCGGGAAGATATTCCAAATTTTCGGGACAACTTTCAGTTCCACACAGTATTGCTCAAACAGCGTTTGTTAGAGTTATCACCCCCCGTAATTACTTTTGACACTCAATTGAAAACTGCTCTATTATAGTTCCCGTTATAACAGCCACCTCTTTATTTCTGTTTTCTTTATATTTTTATACAGGAGCACCCAGCGAATCGTTTTGATGAAAATCTTAGTCTTCTGAAAAATTTGTAATTAATTAGACTAGAAAACTAGTCTTTTCTTTAGTAAAATGTCCCTTCAAACTTTTGCAATAAGTGTATGTGAAGTAAAAACTGTTTCTTCCCAAAATAATAAATTGATCCGCATATACGAGTTTTAGTGATTGGAACCATTTGCATCCCATATTTTTGGAGCTTTTTATTTACGGGAGGATAAAAAGGTCATTTTGGGTACTAAATAACATCAGCTGGCATTTTCGGAAAGGTGAAAGCAGCTCGTCAATCCAAGGGATAAGATTCATTTCGCTAAAATTTCCTGCCGCTGAAATATTTAGATTAAAGAACCGAAATGGTCAAACTGTATTAGATTTTACATAGTTTCCTTTAAAGACATTAAAATAATATGGAAAACAGTACAACGCCATTCCAAGCGTTTTCCTAAACATTTCTTGTTGGGTTCCCTGTAAAGGCACTATAATGACATGGAAAAACAGTACAACGCCATTCCAAGCGTTTTCCTAAACATTTCTTGTTGGGTTCCCTGTAAAGGCACTATAATGATATGGAAAAACAGTACAACGCCATCCCAAGCGTTTTCCTAAACATTTCTAGTTGGGTTTCCTGTAAAGGCACTATAATGATATGGAAAAACAGTACAACGCCATTCCAAGGGTTTTCTTTAACATTCCTTGTTGGGTTCCCTGTAAATACACTAAAATGATATGGAAAAACAGTACAACGCCATCCCAAGCGCTTTCCTAAACATTCCTTGTTGGGTTCCCTGTAAAGGCACTATAATGATATGGAAAAACAGTATAACGCCATTCTAAGCGTTTTCCTAAACATTTCTTGTTGGGTTCCCTGTAAAGGCACTATAATGATATGGAAAAACAGTACAACGCCATCCCAAGCGTTTTCCTAAACATTTCTAGTTGGGTTCCCTGTAAAGGCACTATAATGATATGAAAAAACAGTACAACGCCATTCCAAGCGTTTTCCTAAACAATCCTTGTTGGGTTCCCTGTAAAGGCACTAAAATGATATGGAAAAACTGTACAACGCCATTCCAAGCGTTTTCTTTAACATTCCTTGTTGGGTTCCCTGTAAAGGCACTAAAATGATATGGAAAAACTGTACAACGTCATTCCAAGCGTTTTCTTTAACATTCCTTGTTGGGTTCCCTGTAAAGGCACTAAAATGATATGGAAAACTGTACAACGCCATTCCAAGCGTTTTCCTAAACATTCCTTGTTGGGTTCCCTGTAAAGGCACTATAATGATATGGAAAAATAGTACAACGCCATTCCAAGCGTTTTCCTAAACATTCCTTGTTGGGTTCCCTGTAAAGGCACTAAAATGATATGGAAAAATAGTACAACGCCATTCCAAGCGTTTTCCTACACATTCCTTGTTGGGTTCCCTGTAAAGGCACTGAAATGATATGGAAAAATAGTACAACGCCATTCCAAGCGTTTTCCTACACATTCCTTGTTGGGTTCCCTGTAAAGGCACTGAAATGATATGGAAAAACAGTACAACGCCATTCCAAGCGTTTTCCTAAACATTCCTTGTTGGGTTCCCTGTAAAGACGAAAAAGCAAGTGACACACTCAAACACCTACCCCGCGGCCTGGCCATTACCTTACGCATGCGCACAGCCATATCACCTGGGCAGTGGCAGCCATGGACAGCTGTTTCGTCCTGGTTAGGACTCATCAGCATGGCATAGCCAGGCAGGGTCTCACATAAGATCATCGACCCCGCCACTTTAAAGACACTAAAATGATATGGAAAAACAGTACAACGCCATCCCAAGCGTTTTCCTAAACATTCCTTGTTGGGTTCCCTGTAAAGACACTAAAATGATATGGAAAAACAATACAACGCCATTCCAAGCGTTTTCCTAAACATTCCTTGTTGGGTTCCCTGTAAAGACACTAAAATGATGTGGAAAAACAGTACAACGCCATCCCAAGCGCTTTCCTAAACATTTCTTGTTGTGTTCCCTGTAAAGGCACTAAAATGATATGGAGAAACAGTACAACGCCATCCCAAGCGTTTTCCTAAACATTCCTTGTTGGGTACCCTGTAAAGGCACTAAAATGATATGGAAAAACAGTACAACGCCATCCCAAGCGCTTTCCTAAACATTTCTTGTTGTGTTCCCTGTAAAGGCACTAAAATGATATGGAAAAACAGTACAACGCCATCCCAAGCGTTTTCCTTAACATTCCTTGTTGGGTTCCCTGTAAAGGCACTAAAATGATATGGAGAAACAGTACAACGCCATCCCAAGCGTTTTCCTTAACATTCCTTGTTGGGTTTCCTGTAAAGGCACTAAAATGATATGGAAAACAGTACAACGTCATCCCAAGCGTTTTCCTAAACATTCCTTGTTGGGTTCCCTGAGTATAGTATCGATTTTTATGAATTATTTAATTACACTACTACTTTAATTACACATTATTTCATTCTTTTTTGTCCATCATTATATTTAGTTTTCATTAGTTTATTTCAATTCATCTTAATTCTATTTCTACAAATGTAATTAGTTCTTGTATTTCGAATATTTTTTCAATTATTGTTGTAACTAACTTTTATATGGAGGTCGCTCATGAAAACCACCCATGGGTGATGTGGTTTCCTCCTTAAATAAATCTTTTATTCATTCATTCATTTCATTCATTCACAATGCCAACCGCATTTTGTTGTGGATACCAAAGCATGTTCTTAACAAATCATCTCAACTGAACTGAATATCGTCGATTATACAACTAATCATAAATAATACAATTTTCTCAAATGTAATTGGTTCATAAACCTCTGTAGGGGGTAAGTCTTCACAAGCCTAATGGCTGACAACTGCCGGAGCTTAACTTGGTTTATGAGAATAAAGCGACTGAGAGCATTACTTTCCCCCCCTGGGTGGGATGATGGTCCAGCATCGCAAGGTTACCCCCCAGCATTATGTCGCCGGTACCCATTTATACACCTGGGTGGAGAGAGACAGTGTGGAGTAAAGTTTCTTGTCTAAGGAAACAATACGACGGCAGAGACCAGGCTCGACCTTCAGGTTGAAAGTCCGACGCGCTAACCATGACTTAGACCGCCGAGCCTCCACATAAACCTGTATTTTCCTCTCAGAACTCGCAAAGTTGTAATCAGACAACGATATCGGACAGCTGGTTGTAATCGGACAATGCATTCGTGCAGTAAGCTTTAGGCGAAATGAACCAATCACATCATCATAATTATTTCAATGCCAGTTTTGCAGTGATGAAATTGTATTAACGCTTTCGATTGATAAAAAAGTCTTTCTTCCAGTTATTCTCTTAAATCTCTTCTAAATTTTTTACATGTTAATTTTTTCTCGGAAACTATAAAAGTTACGATTAATTGATAATAGGACTTCGTGTCGTCCAATTCTGCCTGTAATTATACTTGTTAATCACCAGTTGTATGATTACAGTCAATGTTGGACTCCACTCAGTCCTATTACCTTTGTAATCAATCACGGCAAGCTTAGTACCTTATTAAAGAAGAAAACGACGACTTGAAATAAAACGAAAAAGACAAACTCTCGCAGGACCTTGTGCAACGCGGCCAAAATTTGGCTGCGGGAATCTCGTAACTCGATTGGTCGTTAAACAATAGACACGTCAATGAAAGTAAAAAGTCTCTGAGAGTTGTCGAAAATTGATCTGACCGCAACTGCGAAGGGACAAATCTTCTGAAGTAAATGTAAAGTTAGCTGCTCAGGGATGATTCTCATTGTTTTTGTATAGTTTAAAAAACGAGCAGTAGTGTATTATCAGGTTTAAAAACTCGAGGCGAAGCCGAGAGTTTTTACACCTGATAATACACGTGCTGCGAGTTTTTTGAACGGCTTCAAAAACGTTCTTTCAAAAGCGTGTCCCTTCGGAATTAAAACATTTGCGCTTTTGTGCAAAGAGGAAATTAGCATACGAGAAAAACAAGTAGACTAGACTGATTAGCATACAACACATGTGCTACGTCTTCGACGAAGTGACAATTGCTTCCCGGCTCCTGTCGAAAGTTTTGGGATTTTATAGTTCTGAGGGAAAACATCTACTGAAAAATGCTATACTAAAGTTGTCAGGTACGGTAGATAAAACGGCTGACAATTTTTTTTCAGAGGTGGAGAACGAATGGAAATAAGCAGCTTGCATCTGCGAACCAGTCGCTTACCTGGCAGTTTACACGAGGGCGCTGGTGTCATTCAAATAACGGCTCACTTGTTAAACTGTTGGTTGTTTATTTTGTTGAGAAGATTCCAAATAGAATGGCGAAAGACCAGATTTCGTAAAACAGTACTGCACAAAAATATTAAAGTCATCATTTGTTGCACTAAGAATCCTGAACAATTACTACCCATATCAGTAATCTTTATATAAAGATTACGTGTGATCTTAATATAAATATCACGGTCATTTTAAAATCATTCTCATTAAAAATTCAGCGATAATTGCATTGTTTGCCCATTCAGCCCCGAACTCCCCTGTGACTGAAATCAAAGCCGCCACCAGGCTTTTCATAATGACCGTAGATTACCAGGTATAAAGGCTCATACACGTGATCGATTTGCGTCGTGTGATTGGCTGATATGCTCATGAATTATTAATGAGTTTTTGAAGGAGAATTGACATCGTTTCTTTGTCTCTAAGGACTGGATTTCGGTTTTACGCAAGCGGACGCTTACCTGGAAAAATCCAACAGCAGTGAAATATGTGTCGCATGGTGTCTAGAGATTTTCATTTGAAAGTTATTTTAATTTTTTTATTAAAATAAAATAACAGAGTAGTGATTTATTTCTACGTTTTGCGAGATGATTAAACAACCAAACGTCCGTCTATTTCTTTTGCCCATTTTCAAGAACGATCGAAATATGTTTAAAACGAAAAACTAAATGTTTTGAATTATACAGACCCGCAATCAGCGAGATGAAATTTTCATCCTTTAGGAATAAAACTCTATTTTTATGCAAACCATTTCTATTGTTTCTGTCCACCAACATGGCCGCCGTGAAAACCATCTATTAAAACAAAAAATAAGTTGAAATAAATAGTTGGACCACCGCGATGGTCGCCATTTTTGTAATTTGTTGACTCCGCCTCGCTTTCACGCTCTGACTCATCAAAGCGAGTCTTCCGGAAGTCAATCAGCTCACCGGAAAATGTTTCCGCAAGGTCCGCATAGTTACTAAAATTAACTTCATTAAGATGAAACAGCCAACGCCCCAAGACTCCATCTCTGTCGAATCATTATCTCTTAATATTACATATTTTTGATGTTCCTTATAAAAGGAAAACAATTCAAGACGTGAATTTTGATCAAAAAGATCTACCATAAGTTAACTATTTGTCGAGGAAAGATAGAAAATACTTGAAAGATATGAAAATTGAATCATGTTGGAAAATATAGGGAATATAGGGAAACTCATCAAATGATTTGAAAATAATTTTCTTTTCTCTAAACACCTACATGTAGTGATTGCACTAAAGATCAGTTTACATCAAGATGAAAGGCAATAAAGCAAAATATTTACATTTAAGTAACAATACTTATACATACTTATATTCTTTTCGAAGAATAAACTTAGCCATACAACACGTAGCCAATACTCGCCTGATTTATTTCCTAGCTTTAAGGAGTCCATTGCCATCGTCATAGTTTCTATTAAAGAGAAGAGTGACGTCTTCCTTCCTTGATCTTCTCTTCTTTCTAATCGTGGTAATAGACACCGACATCGCTCACATCAGGATCTTTCTTCTGTGTCCCAAAACATACTGAGCAATGTTACCTTGGCTGATATACTTCCTGGTTTTCAAACAGACCATTCGATGATATCTCTAAATATATCTTCTCATACCAACCAAAGAGGCCCAGGTTTTTGGAAACTCAATATTTCTCATTTGAAAGATGATGATTATATAAAGCTAATAAAATCAACTATCGAGGAAACGCAGGAAAAGAAAAGGAGCTGGAAAATCCAATTTTAGAAGAAATACAAAAGAAAGATATAATTGAAAACCTTGAATTCTCAAAAAAGGAATTAGAAGAAATTGTTAGAGTGCGCACCAAAGGGGCTATTTTAAGATCAAAGACTAAGTGGTATAACGAAGGTGAAAAGAATACATCTTATTTTCTAAATTTAGAAAAAAGGCACTTTAAACTCAACACGATAACTCAGCTTAAAACAAGCGATGATACCTTTGTTACTTCGGACGAAGACATTCTTATTACTTGTGAAACGTTTTATCGGGATTTATACAAGACACGAAAGCCTATTAACGGAGAATGTGAATTCTTTGAAAACGTAAACACAAAGAAGTTAGATCCAATTGAAGCCAGTTTCTGTGAAGGGCTCTTAAGTAAACAAGAATGTTTTGAGGCTTTAAAAGACATGGAACCAGAAAAATCTCCTGGTAGCGACGGACTTCCCGCAGATTTCTATAAAATGTTTTGGAACGAGTTAGCCAGTCCGCTGTTAAAGGCACTCAATTATGCATACGAAGCAGGTAACCTTTCGATCACTCAAAAGCGAGGAATCATTAAACTAATCCCTAAGAAAGATTCTGACCCACATCTGATAAAAAACTGGAGACCATTAACACTTTTAAACTGCGATTATAAGATAGCAACGAAAGCCATAGCAAACCGTTTGAAGAAAGTGATTCCAAAACTGATCAACAATGATCAAACTGGTTTCATCAAAGGACGCTTTATAGGCGAAAACATACTCTTAGTCGACAGTGTCATCAAATACGCGGCTGAAAAAAACATCTCAGGCCTTCTTCTATTTGTTGATTTTGAAAAAGCGTTTGATTCGTTGGAGTGGACTTTTATTAACAGAACTCTTGAGTACTTTGGCTTTGGCCCTTCCTTCACTGAATGGATCAAGCTATTTTATAGAGATATCGAAAGCTGCGTTTTGAACAATGGCTGGTCCACTAGTTTTTTTAAGCCACAAAGGGGTGTTAGGCAAGGCTGCCCTCTTTCACCTTATCTTTTCATATTATCGGCAGAGGTGTTAGCTAATGCAGTCAGAAAAAGTAAAACAATAAAAGGTATTTTTGTAAACAACGACGAGATCAAATTAAGTCAATATGCAGACGACACTACTTTTATCCTCGATGGTACAAAAAATTCCTTGAGTGCGACTTTCAACCTACTTGA
This sequence comes from Cladopsammia gracilis, assembly GCA_022457155.1. NCBI lineage: Eukaryota > Metazoa > Cnidaria > Anthozoa > Scleractinia > Dendrophylliidae > Cladopsammia > Cladopsammia gracilis. The sequence continues at coordinate 508,050 of JAJGOT010000521.1, forward strand.
GCGCTTTGGTAGTGTCTCTGGCCTCAGACTCAACTATAAAAAAACTGAAGCCTTATGGATTGGATCAAACACAGGTAAAAAGGAAAAACTCTTCCCAGAAAAAGACCTGAAATGGCCTGAAACCAAAGTAAAATCCCTTGGTGTTTGGCTTTCAACTGACCCTTACATCACCATGAAAGTAAACTATAGAGAAAAATTGGAGAAGATAAGGTGTGTTTTAAATTGCTGGAAATACCGACGATTGACCCTTATTGGAAAAATTCTTGTTCTTAAAAGTCTTGCTGCGTCACAACTAACCTACATACTAGCACCTTTGACAACAGATGATAAAACACTGAAGGAGATAAATGATTTATTTTATTCCTTTCTATGGAATAATAAAGGAGATAAAATTAAACGCAATATAATGATTAACGATTTCGGGAAAGGAGGATTGAAAATGATCGACATTTTTTCGTATAACAAAGCGCTTAAAACTACATGGATAAAGAAATATCTTGATGACGAGAACAATGGAAAATGGAAACTTTTTCTTGAAAGAGAGCTAGAAAATATGATGGAAAGTTGATTTTTAGTGGTAACCTCAATAGGAAGGATACATCGGAAACATTCCACGTTACAAACCCTTTATTTAAAGAACTTTTATGTATATGGGCTGAAGTCAATTTTAATCCCCAAATAAACAGTAAGCAGCAGTTTCTAGAACAACCCCTATGGCATAATTCATTAATTAGAATAGGCAACAAACCCATCGTTTTCAAACAGCTAATTTCGAAAGGCATTTTGAAAATAAAACACCTAATGAAAGATCAGGACAAGTTCCTCTCTTTCGCTGAATTTAGGACCACCTACAACATACAAATGCAACCCTTAACTTTCCATGGTCTCATATCATCAATTCGAAGTATTTCAATTTCTTCAAAAGCTGCATCTAATGAAACAGGCTATGAAGATTTCTTTTCTGCTTTCATCAAATACAAAAAAGCAAACAAACTTGTTTATAGAAAGCTCGTATCTCTGAAATCTTTCAATCCTGATAAAAGTCAAACAAAGTGGAATGATAATTGTGAAATCGATAACTGTTGTAAACCAGATTGGATAAAAGCATATACGTTGGCTTTTAGCTGCACCAAGAGCACCAAAATTATTAATTTCCACTTCAGATTTTTGCATAGAATCTTACCAACGAACAGCTTTTTATCAAAAATCGGCATTAAAGACAATCCTAACTGCACTTTTTGTGGCAAGGCTTCTGAAGAACTCACACACCTTTTCTGGCATTGCAATAAAACTGCTTCTTTTTGGGATGACTTACTTCTATGGTTGAAAACAAAAACACTTATCCCTAATGGTTATCAAAAGAACATGGCTATTCTCTTGGGTCTGAGGCCAGATAACTCTCGACGCTATTCAGTACAGCTCAACTTATGTTTCCTCTTGGCCAAATATTTTATATGGTGTTGCAAGATTAAAGAAACTTTTCTGAGCATAAGAGGATTCTTGTTCGTCTTGAGCACTCAATACAGGATAGAATTGAACGCTACCACCAATAACAATAAGAAATGGGCTCCTTTAGCACAACATCTAAGTTAAAAGCACACAAACTTAAAGTGTATAGTGTACTTAATCTTTTCCTCTGTCTTTTCGCTACACACCCTTCTCCCTGCCACAATGAGAGATATAAACTTATTATATATATATATATTAGATACCTTTTTTATTGCTTTGCTCCTACTTGTAAAATGCCAATAAGCAAAGCATTTATACTGTTAACAATCAATGCACTGTTGTAAGTAAAAATCTTCTTGTCTTGTATTAGCTGTTATCCTATATTTGTTGAAACATGTAATTTTTTCCTTTAATCAATGTATTAATTTACTTCTTTTCTTTTTTATCTATTTTTTGTACTCCTGTGTTCTTGTTCAATAAAATGTATCAAAAAAAAAAAAAAAAAAAAAAAAAAGATCTTTCTTCTCGAAAGCTCCAAAACCAACGGGGTAACGAGCCTACGGACGCGTCGGTGGACCGACGTTTTCACTATGGATCTTGCTTGTATAAGCGCGCTTGCCCTCCTTGTTTTCTCCATAACTACTGTTCCCATCCCTGTGATACTCGCCGTATTTTTCTGACGAAGATGACGAGGAACGTACCATCATGGTAATAAACGTGCTTTGTTTTTTCTTTTTCGAGGAGGACAGTGACTGCAGATTTCAGATATTTTCCATTACTATAATTCACGACGTTGCCTGTCTTCTCTCTCGCGGACGGACCTTTTAGCTCAGTTTTTCTTTTGATTTCTTTGTATTATGGTTATACTCAAGCGGAGACGATACCAGCCAAGAGAATGACGGAGCCACCTTCGTTTCGGATGGTTGTCCTTCGCTTGTGCTGTCGGCGTTCGCTTCGTTTACTCGTTCATTCGCTTCTTCATTCGCTCGTTTATTCGGCGCTGTGTTCGCTCGCGCCTTAGTGTTTGTACTTCCAGCCATTTCACTTGGACTCGCATCTGGATTGTAACTCTTGCCACTGCTAAAATCGTTATTTCTGTTTGATGATGATGGGTGCATTTTCGAACTGAATGACCCCATTATATAATTACGTTAATTCACAGTTAATTTTCAATGCCAAAGATATCTCAAGCTGAAAATTTTGAAATTCACAGCGCAAAGAATGTCAGTGTTGTTTTTGGTTAATCACGTTTATTTACTTAATTATGCCGGTAAGTTAAAGGGCCAAGGACGGGCATGCACGTGATCAATGCGTATAATTAGGAAGCAGTGCGGCGACCACTGCGGACTCAATTTTTATTTTGGTGGCAAAACTGACCCATTGTTGGTCCTTTAAATGCTTTCTATTTCATTATTTGGATCTTGGAAGCAACTTTTATTTCAAAAATCGTAATTATTCAGTCTCAGGCAACCGTATTATTGCGAAAATTCTTGTCTTGTCTGCTTCTCTTTCCACGAACCAAGCAAACTCAGTATACCATTTAATTTACAGGCAACATTTTTGTTGCCGGCTAAATAGAATCAGATTATGGCCCGCTTTCAACTTAAATAGTGCAGTGTTTGTCCCTTCGTTAATTTATAAGTTTAAATGATATGGTAGACAAAATTTAAGACGCTTTAAATATTGAGAAGTTCAAGCACGTAACCGTGGACGACAATCCTGCTGGTATACGTTGGATCAATAGTGATCTCATCGGTTTAACAAGTGAAATATACTATAGAAGCAAAGACCGATACAACGTAGATGCAAATTTAAAAGGTTTACTATATTTTGGCTGGCCAAACCAGCCTTCTTCAGGTACAATGAGGTAAAATTTACATTGGCTTTTTATATATAGTCGACATGTTTACGTAACAACAGAAATACGTAGAGCTACGCCTAGAAAAATAAAAATATTGAGCCAACTTTTTGTGGCCAGTTTCTGCCTATTTTTCTGTTACTCGTATCAGGTAACCTTTATATTTTCTCTGGAGTTATTCAGGAGCAAATCTTGTTTACTTTGACATGTAATGAAATTCCACTTACAATTTTTCTTGTTTATGAGGCGCTTTTACTGGAGGGTGGAGCTGCAAGGATGGCTTGGCAATTGCAAGTGGCTTCAGTTGGCAGCGGTACTTGTCCTGAGTGGCGGATTCATGGCAGGCCCCTCCCCCTACCTTATTTCGTCAACATAAAGTGCTCCATGGCTGAGCGAAAGGTGCTCTGCTACTAATCGAGGTCTTTGGCGTCAAGTGGATACGTGAACTTCATCCAGGAACATGCCGTTTTATTGCGGATGTTGACTCGTTCGGTTACAAGCAAAACTCATAGCTCTTACTGAAAGACTAATTTTCCTATACGAGTTGTAGCCAATAGTAAGTGCCGGAGAACTCATTTTTCTTGCGCAAACATACCAAATAGAAGAAATGCCAAATATATGACTTTTTCACACCTTCACAACCTAACAGCAGGTGAAAACACCTTGTTCATGATTTGCTTTATGATCACAAACATGAAAGGGCCAGTTCGATCAAATTTTTAAATTTCGTTTATTTTTTTGCCCTTTTCGAAAGGAAATAATGTATTACTATACACTTCGCAAGTATCTTCACCTACACTTACACTTAGCACTTTTTTTGGGCGTGATGGTACTCATTGTAGTACCTTTACCAAGTACAGATGTGCAGTGTACATGCACATGTACCCTCTGGGTGCCTTCTTTTGTCGCTAGCCGGTATTTGACAGTTCTCAACCTTGTCTCCAGGGCCTTCTCCGTTTTCAAAATGGCGGGCCGGGCTGAGAAGACCCTGCACAAGGGTTGTGCCCAAATCATACCGTCCAGAAGGACGTCGGACACGTTACTGAGACTTATATAACGTAATGTCGACACAGAATTTTATTTTCAATACAATTTTAAGTGTAAAAAAGATAATCTATAATCCCCACTCAGGATTGAACCTGTGACTTCAACTAGGCTTAGGCTTACATAGCCTACCGTACCAGTGTACCACCTAGCTTCTCGGGTTGCTTAGTCCTAAATTTAACAACATAAACTGCTACCACCAACCTCAACTGAAAGCTAACCAGTTTCTCCGTTATATAAGTCTCAATAAGGTGTCCGACGTCCTTCTGGACGGTATGATTTGGGCTTGACCCTGTGCCACCTAGCTTCTCGGGTTTCTTAGTCCTAAATTTAACTATATAAACTGCTACTCCCAACCTCAACTGAAAGCGAACCAGTTACTCCGTTATATAAGTCTCAGTAAGGTGTCCGACGTCATTCTGGACGGTATGATTTGGGCTTGACCCTGTACCACCTAGCTTCTCGGGTTGCTTAGTTAACAAATTTACACCGGTTTTCCGTGGTGTGGACTCTTATTTACCACGATTTACGTCATTACATGGTCAAAATGTTGTGGACTCACGAGGCGCAGCCGAGTGAGTCAGCAACAAATTTTGACAATGTGATGACGTAAATCGTGGTAAATAAGAGTCCACACCACGGAAAACCGGTGTAAATTTGTTTTTTACAACTATATTTAGAAAAAAAATACAAAGAAAAATCGAAGTCTTGTTACAAAACGTGACAGCAAAGAAAGAGCAAGCGTTGTCCATAACTTTCTCGCAATCTGATTGGTTGTTTTCAAGCGCGCGTGATGTTAGCGTCAGCACCGTTGTCTGGACTCTCATTTACCACTCACGTCGACCAATCAGATTGCGAGCTTAGCAGCAATTGTGGTAAAATCCTAAATTTAACTATATAAACTGCTACCCCCAACCTAAACTGAAAGCGAACCAGTTACTCCGTTATATAAGTCTCAGTAAGGTGTCCGACGTCCTTCTGGACGGTATGATTTGGGCTTGACCCTGTACCACCTAGATTCTCGGGTTGCTTAGTCCTAAATTTAACTATATAAACTGCTACCCCCAACCTCAACTGAAAGCTAACCAGTTACTCCGTTATATAAGTCTCAGTAAGGTGTCCGACGTCCTTCTGGACGGTATGATTTGTGGAATGTTTTGTCACGTGACACACAATGAAAGTGTTTACGGAGCAGTTCTTTTCAGCGATTGAAAGACGTTTTTATTTCCCGGCAATCTGAAACCGCTGTTCAAACGAAACGAAGATACTTCAATGGAAATATCTCGTTCACGTTTCAAGAAATCCAAAAACTCTATGCTCATCCCATGAATCTTGTTATGGGGTGTTTTGTAAATTTTTGGGTGATTTTTGGGTATGTTTGAGAGGAAATAGTTTTTCTCAAAGGATTGGTAAAATTAAGAGAGATAAGAAATATTGAAGATGGAGTTTTAAAATTAGAATTTGTAGTTAATAATTAATAGACGGACACCAAGTTAGTCCACTAGCAACCTGGGGTGCTCTTGCGTGGGTATCGACTGTCTGTTGGTGTTCAAAAAAATCATTTTCTTTCTCCTATCCCTTCTTTAAACCTCTTAAAATTACATTCACATTTAGGTTGAGTCCCGCCATAACTCCTAAACCTTTTATCATTCTTCGTTTTCTCTGAATTTTTGTACTGTGTAGAACAGGTTTTTTTTTAAATGAAACATAAAAAAAAGGTATTTGTTTGCGCGTTGATACTGTTTATCCGCAGATCCGTTCATCTGCTGACAATAGCCTTTTTCTCAATATATGCCTGTTAATTAACGCCATCAAGTAACGAGTTTTTGAAAGCTGGGTAATTAACAGGTTTGGCATCTCAAATGAATTTTTTTTTCATTTCTACTAATTATCCACCTTATACTTCGTTCAAATGCTACAAAAACAAAAAAACAAAGCCTTACAAACTGAACAAGCTAGCCACTTTATCTCATTTCGCATTCTTCTGTTATGTAAAATTCCGTTAAGAGAGCTTATTTTGTCACCTTAATTCGTTCCAAATACAAAATTGTTCAAAAGCCTCCTTCTTGTTCGTTTTGTTTCAATGCGATTTATTTTCTTTATCATGTAATCATTATCGGCTCTCGTCTGGTCTATAAAAGTGTCAGAATTTAGAGAAACATCCTTTTCAATGGAACTTGGTAAAATTAGGTCAAGTGGAATATGAGGGATTATATTGTCGGTCTATTGTGCAACAAACTTGTTTAATTGCTATTTAAATTTGTCTCTATGGTCGAGTATTGAGTAAATGTTAACGGTGGCATTATATAACTCAGTGTTTAGTTTCGATATTTGCTGGAGAATTGTTATCACAGGTTTACGAATCTCGTTCATCTGTAACGGAGTTGTCAGTTCGTAGCGTCAAAAGGCCTGTTGGCTTTTTCGAAATTGATTCATCTGCATAACAATACAAACTGTCACAGAACTTTTCAAGAACGCTGTGATTATTATGAATACGAATTACCAGCGAGGCCTCCATTTTAATTGCCCACGGTTGGGGCCTTTCAAGCGTATTTTTTATTTCCTCCACTTAAACTATCGGGGAAAAATATATTCTCTTTAATCTGTCCGTACATCAACAATGCGCTGAAAATTCCCATTGTCCCGTTGCCAGTTCGAAATACACTTATTCCAATATGTCACTCAAATTGGACATAAATATTAAAGCAAACATGTTATTAACTTTGAAATGATTAATCTTAGCCTCGAGAACCCAGCTGTGAGGTAATGAAAATGAGGTTTAACAAGCAACGAAACTTTTTACGCAAAAAAAAAAAAGACTTAAAAAGATCGCTGCGTAAGGCATGGCGCACAGCGGTTGGAAAACTGAACAAGGACGACGTACAGAAACTACCGAGATTAGAAAGAGCAATGGAAAGCATCTCTAGAATAATTAATTATTCAAGTAAATATGTTGAATACTTGCTCTATTGTGTTTTGTCCTTTTGATGTTTGGAATGATTATGGTAATTAAAGATTTCTAAAACTCTATTGTTCACATGCAACGCCAGAAATGTAAATAGCTTTGTTGAATATTACACACGAAACCAAAGCCTTGTTCTCAGAGAAGGGTCTGTTGACACGGTCAGCTATTCACTTGCTAGTCTAGTTGGACAAAGAGGTCAAGAAATTGTGACAACCATGAGCGGTAAAGATCCAAACCACATTAAGAGGCCCATGAACGCATTTATGGTTTGGTCAAAAGAGAAACGGAGAAAAATGGCCCAGGACAATCCAAAGATGCATAATTCCGAAATCAGCAAAATTCTGGGAGCCAAGTGGAAAATTATGCCGGATGATGAGAAAGCGACGTACATTGACGAGGCAAAGCGACTACAACAGGAACATAGCCAAAAACATCCCGATTACAAGTACAAACCTAGGCGGCGAAAACAGAAGCAGCTCATGAAGAAATCAACGTATTCGTTTCCTTACGCGGGAACCGAAAACGCTGTTCATGCGGCCGCTGCAATGAAGCTGTCAGCCTACCCGCCGACGATGGCGCCAGAATCCATGCATTATCCACAGTATTATCAAATGCCTCCTCAACACGCCTCTTACCCGATGTATGATATGGCTGCTGTACATGCTCAGAGACAAACACACGCTTTTCCTCCACCGCCGAGCCATGCTAACAGCGTGCATGAACTGTCTTATCAAGTACGCCCGAGCGAAATGATGGTCTCTCCAACGGCGGGACCGCACGGACACGCCAGCCATCTTTACAGCAGCGCCATGGAGCCAGGACCAGTTGCGACAAGCGCCGTGTCCGCGTTCAGCACCGCCGCGCAGAACATTCACGCTCAGCAAGTCACAGAATCAACCTCGCCGTACCCACAACTGTACACACAACGGCATGTATAGCTTTGACTGCTTTGTGTATCTAACGGTACAAAGACAGCTTATCTTTCCAATTCATGTGTCAAAAAGAATTTCTACTCAACACTTGACATTCAATTATTAGCCGAGTTTATATTTACTTTTTTGTGAAGAACCATTGTAAACACTATGAGTCGATAGGATTATAAAGTGATGCTTTTGATCAATCCGCAATCTCTTAGCTTAGTTTAGTTTCTAGCGCGAATCTTTTTCGAAGTTGATTGATTAGTGAAAACCACACGTAGAGGGCTAGATAACAAATTGAATAAAACCTCTGACCGCTCCTATTCAATTTGGACAGAAAATTATTTTGATCACTTATTTTCTTATCTAACTGATTTGCTGTTTGCACGCTTCTAGCAGCTAAACGGCGTTAATCGAGAGAGTAGTTCTTTGTTTGATTTATTTATTCAAGGATTTCACACCTCTAACCAAGATGGCGGGTAAATTTGGCCGTCGTTTTTCATGGTAGAATAGATTTCTGATGTGTCCGTGAATTTTATTGCCCGTACTTTCTACGCGGCGGTTAATCATGCCAGAGTGAAAATTGGATTTTGTTTATGACCACACATACAAAACACTTTTGAGTGTTATCGCACTAATAAAGTATGAATATTCTGTTATACTTTGTGCGTCAATTGTTTGTGAAAGATTTGAGGCTAGTTACCCGAAGAAGGTCAAATACTCAAATGCTAAAATAACCCGCAACACTACGATGATTATGTTTCATTTAACAGGAGAAAAGAAACATTTAATTCAAGCACACGAGCTTTGAGGACTTGGTCTCCAAAGGCAACGGCGATATTTTGACAAGAACGCTTTTGTTTGACAAAAATGCGAGTCTAAAAACCGGTAGTTTAATTTTCTGAGCTTTAGGTAACATGTTTCGACTTAAGCAGCACAAATGCACTGATCTTTTACCACGAAAACCACGATAAAGGAACGCAACCTTAAATGTCTACCACGCATTGAAATCGTAGTTTGATATGTCTATTCTTTTGTCTTGCATCTATTCAACTCAAATTTAATGGTGAAATTACTCGCTGAATGTACAAGAAGCTATAAAAACCATACAATGAAAGGGTTATGTCTTTTGAACAACACAATATAGTGATTTTCAAAAGTAAATTCAAAGGAATCGCTCAGGCTCAAATTCAACACTGTCGTCCTTTTGTGAATAAAACCAAAGATAATGTAACTTCTTGTGGTGCGTATAAACACTTATTTGTCTGATTAAAATGGCGCCGACATGGAAAGAGAAAAAAACAAAGACTGCTACTCAAGTTTACACTCGTACCTCTTTGAAAATTTTTCAATGAGTGATATCGCCATTTCACTTTTAACAGGTCGTAAAAGATGAAATTATCGAAAGACCGGCGTTCGTCTAAACTGGCGATTAAGGACCAAAATTACATTCACAAAACACTAGCAACTATATAATTTACGGAACGGTCGACTGAACTGACAAGATCGAAGTGTCATACATCTTGAGATCTTGTGTATTCAAGTTCGCTCAAACCCGAGAGGGAAGCGTATTCTTTTTCGACACGAAAGAGCAACAATCCAACGTTTATCTGGTTCATTTTTATTTAAAGTGGAGTAAACATGGTTACGAAGCGTACAAACAAAACAGAAAAGAAAGCGACCGAAATCATTCAGTGCAGGCTGTTTTGACTCAAATCATACTTTTGGTGTTCGGAAATTTGCATTTGCCCTCAAGCAAGAGACCATTGTGGTTAAGATGGGAAAACACAAAACCCAATAAAAATAAATTGTCTCCGTTAAATAAACGCCTGAGATGGTTGAAAAGTTACAGAAGTTAGTCACGGTGGATTTCTAGCTTTCTGATTTGGACCCGAGACCAATGGCGGTTAGTTAAGTATCAAGTTCTTTTCTAGAATTGTTACACGGATTTAAGCCGCGGCTGGACCCTTTTTCAAGCCACTGCGTGAAACTGCACCTGCTGTAGCTGAGAAAACAGGAAACAGCTGAAAACGAAAACTAAAGATTTCTTTAACAACAGTTTAATATATATTTCTTACTGACCGTTTAGTGTGCTTGAATTAAGTGAGTTAACTAGTACTGAACGAGCGATATGTAGCTGTGACCGGCAAGGTTTCACAACGCATAGTTGAAAATCTGCTCATCCATCCCAATTTAAAATCATTTCTTTCTCGACATGATACCGGAAAGAGCGAGGAAATAGAAACAATTCACTTCTTTTCTTTTTCTTCTACCTTGTGACTGACACACGCAGCGTAATTCAAAGAAACGCACAGAGAACGATTGTCAAAGCAACATGTCGGTTTTTTTGTGCGAGTGAATAGCGATAAAGAATACGCCTTTATATCGCTAACAAGTCGAGGTTATTCAATTCTTAAAGCTACTAGAATTAAGAAAAAAACGATTCTTAAAGAAAACGTATTTTGTTTGTTGAGTTCATTGTCTAGTATCGTCTCTGGATTAATTTGGACACTTTCACACTTGTATTTAGTTTTTCTTTTTCGAGGGAAAATTTTTTATTGTCTTTCTCGCACATTAACACTGTGTTTGTCGAAGAAGTTGAAATCTTGTCTATGTAGGAATTAAAAAGCTATTTCGTAAAGGAGCTTTTATTCTCAACGTTCTGTTTGTAGATTTTAGTGGCGGTTTTTTCGCATGGTTTCCGTCCCTCGGGCATAACACTCGAATCTCCACCCCCTCAAAAGCTAAGCACGTTCAAGGTACATATATTATTCGACCTGTCAAGACCATTAATCCGCCATCTTTTAATTAAAAAAGCCTATTGAAAATGCCGACCGGAATTGCGATTGGTATGTTTTTTTATTTATCTAGATTTCTTGGCTGAAAAATAATAAAAAAAGCAATAGAAATTTAGTAGCATGTAGTTCTTATCTCTTTCTTATTACTTTCCTTGTTGAAATAATTCACTTATCTGTAGTTTTTGTTGTTAACAAGCCAGTTACAGCACGTGCTAATAAGAAATTGTTATTATCATTCCCGGACTTGTGTTTAGCACAGACTTAACAACTCGAAGCATGACCTGTCTAATGGTTTTTCTTCCTGCTTTTAGTCGCTGTTTGCCAAATCATGAAGCAATCACTGCATGTATAAGCGGAAAACTAAAACGCCATGACGCCCTTTGCAGTCATTAATTTCCTTTCAATCTTCAAACAGCTACTGGTGGCTAAATGAATACTAAATGAATAGCTAATTTGGATTTGAGTTTAATCCCATGAAAAAAGTATCTTTTGGTTCAAATTATTTTAAACAAGAGGTCTTGTGTGTCGCAGTGAAATGAAAAACTTTTAAATCCATTTTTCAGACATAATTAAACATTTTTACTTGCTTTTCATGACATTTATCACGAGCCATCTCGGACTCGAAAACAACACGCCGCAAAAAAATTTGCATATGAATTTGCCAAAATAAGATACATTCAGTTTGAAAAATGAACTGGGAACAACGACGTGTTTAAAAATGTTCTTTCAACCGGTCAATTGCCCACACAAGAGTCGTGAGTTGCTTATAAATGTTGTATCTACTTTCTTTTAAAAGATTTCTAAAGAGACTGACCCATTTTATGTTCTTTAAGGGACAGAACAACAGCCTTTTAATTGCGAATAGAATGAATACTATGGAAATAATGCTGGCGAGAGAATTAACCCCCAAGGACTTTTTAGCGTTAATTGCTTTCTTAATGAATTTTCGCTTGCAGTGAAAGAACAGGGTCAATGCAGTTGAATACAGGTTGATAACCAACCCGCTAGTTACACGCAGCGTTTTGATTAGAAATGAGTCGTACAAAGGGCAGACCTGCTGAGTTATTTAACACCCCTCGTTGCGTGAAGTGCTCGATTGAAGATCACACAAGCAGAAAAAACAAGCGTTGGGCGAAGAGAATTGTGCTTATACTAACCACAAACTAATCATGGTCTTGGAAATTTCCATTAAGGGTGAAATTTAGCCCTCTCAGTGTCGAAATATGAGTTTGAAAATGTTTTTAAATCCTTTATCCACTATGGAAGTACTAAGACCAAACTCAGCCACAACAAAGTAGTGCTGAGTAGAATTAACCTTTCCGTGTCTGACCACAGACGTAAAAACATTTATAAACGTAGAACCGCCTTTTTTGCATAGTAACGTTACCACCGGTGATGTACCAACACTTTCACGGCTTTCATTTTGAAGAATGGCCACATTTTACCATTTAATCTACATACTAAAAAATTAGAACCACCTTTAACTGAAAAATCATCAACAGCATATCACAGGCAGTCACCTCAATAACAGTCATTCGAAACGACGTAATTCAGGATTTCATCCGCGGACTAGAAAATTAGAACCACAACATCGCAGTAAAGAACTACTCAACATTTGAATGGTCACACTTTAAGTGTCTCAAAAATTAGAATCACCTTTTACTTCATAATAAACAGCATCACAATAAAGTTTTAGTACTCAATAGCTTTCACTTGACTGGAGACAATTTAGATAAGAATTCAGCCACAAACTAAGGAGTTAGAAACACCTTTAATTGTCTTTAACATTACACGATTCGACACGTGTACACACAGTGAGAAGGAAGAAAATCGAGCGTTTTTACTCTCATAACATCAATTTTAAAAGAGCAATGAAGTCTCAAAGCCAATTAACTGCTTACTTCTTACAGGCTGTTGTCTATAAAAACATTTTTTATTAAAAATAATTAAGTGTCAACAATTTTTAACTCTGACTATGTCTACTCAATTAAGTCAAGGCACAGATTCAGTACACGAGCCAATATACCAGCAATCCAGAAGCCATAAGGGTCTATTTATTTTTAATATATATAGATAGGCTGAGCCTAACAGCGTCGCTCTTTGAACAGAAAGCCGATGATAAACTTAACTGAGGTGAAAGGTCGGAAGCACAAGAATAAAATTGACGACCTGGCTATTTTTTAATTTTAGCAGTTCTCATAAACTGACTTACGCGACCGTTTGCACAGTACATTTAGACCGTACAAAAGTTCACAAAAACAACTTTTTCTCCGTCTAGAATAACTAGTACGACTAATTTCCAAATAAATACACCTGTTGCTTATAAAAACTTGTCCGAGAAACTGATTTGGAAATCAAAATTGTAAAAAATACACAAACATATTTGCATGAGACCACGCGAGTGAAGTTTAGAACTATAAAATCCAAGTCTTGTTTTGTTTACATAAAATCGCTTTTCAACCTATGTAATGAATGAACAAACACATCAAAATGGACAACACAATCTTCTTTCGAAAATTTTATTCAAATCTCCATAATTTTATGTTTAAAAGCAAAACGAGAACCATTTATAGCTCATTGAGACCGAGATGTCTCCGATGAAAGAAATCAAAACAACGGAATTTAATTGAGCACGTTTTTAAACAATTCTCCAAAACTAGCGAGAACACAAAGAAAAAGTCAATCACAGATTGATATCAACATAAATTCCCATCGAAAAATGTTATCTGTTTTACCTTTAAGTCCCTCGTTTACTGGAAATTCTTTAAATCTCCGCTTCTTTGGTTGTGAAATCCGTAATGTCCAACACGGGCGGCACACGCACGCGCTCGCGAAACATTCCGCTAGCCATGACCATGAAAAATGACGGGCATATGCTTAGTTCTGTGAGTATGGGGCTCCGCGCGGGCCTTCGGCCTGCAGAGCTCCGCTATCAAGAGAAGTAAAAGCCCTTCATGCAGCCAAGGGCATTATCCTCCAAAATACCCACAAGCCAGAAGGTGTCTATTTTAGTTATAATCAAGAGAACCCAAACGCGTATTACCGATTGTGTTAAAAGGAACGTTTCTCCGCGAAATGTTGGACGAAAGGTTGATGTATAGTAAATTGAATTATATTGATTACACTGTACTAAAACAAAATTGAAATTACCGCCACCGTAACTTAATTTTAGTTTGCCTGCGCTGAAAACGAAACTTGTTTCGTAACTTTTTCTTATTTTTCAAATGTTATCACCATATTTTGTGGATTTTTGGGTGTTTCCTGCAATCGCATTTGCCCTGACCAGATTTCTATTTTTTTTTTCTGTAAATTGGCTTTTTCTTTTATGAAAAAAATAAAAGTTAGTCCTAACTTTGACCGATTTGCTTGTATTAGTTGTCTTCGAAATAAATATCTGATCGGGCACAGGATATTATCTGATCCACGTGACGTATTTTATCAAACAAGATCGGGAGGAAATTAATCGTGGGTTCCCAAGCCTTAAAGGAGCATTGTCACGCAGATTTTGCTGTGTTTTGGTCAAAATGCACTAAATATATGACAAAGTACCTTTGCTCAAACATAAAATTGCTTTTAGAACACGAAGAAGATAATATCAAGTGATTTCTTCAAGGAAGAACAAACCATAATAAGTTTTTCTGCAATTTTTCCACGACTCTTGGGATGAACTTGAAAAAATTGGCCAATTTTTTCCAGTTGCAATCCATTTCCATCCTGGCCATCCGCAGCCAAAGATAACAAATACTAGTTTCTTTGTACTGGTAGAGAATTTGTTAACAAAACTGGACCATTATTTTAAGGTTGTCATTGAAACAAATGTGTTTTTTGGCTTTTCAAAGTGATACTAAAAATAGGTGACAGTGTCCCTTTAAACATCCCTGGAAAAAACAAGCGAGGATTGGGTCAAATGTTTTATATAAAAAGTCCCACAAAAAACAGTAACAAAATCGAAAAGGAAATTTCACGCATGAAAAATTCTTAAAATACACGAGTGTTTCCGTTAAGACCAGAAAAAGGTGGGAAAACGCTCGCGGCCTCATCGGTTTTCGCGCCAATGTTGCTACTTAATATGGAATTTAGGTAAAGCATTTAAAAGTTATTGTCATTTAACCAAATCCTCAATTGTTTTGTCCAGGGTATTAATAATCGCACCACCCTCGATTCTTCCTTTTCACGGCCCTGCCTTTGGGTTGTCATCGGCTCCTTATGTCTTTACTAATTTTTTTTTCCGCCTCTGATTCGCCATTGGGGAAGCCGGGGTGTTCTAGATAATGTCGTTGGTTATGCGAAAGTTTTCCAGCAAGCAAAGATTTTTTTCAGATAGAGTTAAAACTGACTCAGTGCAAGCCGGTGTGGCAAGTGCCAATGGTTTCCTATTCAAAGGCTAGAGTGGTAAGGGATTATTTGGGATCTACTTGCAGGCGTTATTACTATACCGCAACGGAGAATTGTCGACTTAGAACATTGCATTACCGATATCCTTAAAACCATCCCAAGGTCAAAGTTAGACAATTAGCTTCTTTTGTCGGCAAAAGTATTTCTATTAGACCCGCAGACGACAATGTGTTCTTATTAATGTCTAGGTTTTTGCAAACTCCAGTTAATCTTAGAGTTTCTTGGGATGATCATCTCGATTTGAGTACCTCACTGTTTTCGCAGGAGGGTCATGGAGCTTATTTTCTGGCTTACTCACTGTAACAAATTGAACCGTGCAGGCATCCTTGAGTATTTCACACCCGTTGGGTTTTGTTGATGTTAGTCAATTTGCATGTGGCGACTGGCGGTTATCTGCACTTTGTAGATTCAGGGAAGAAACGTTTTTTTTTTTCACAAAGCTTTCAGCGACTATGAGAAATTGCTCGATAATAAAAAACGCGAAATGATTTATATTCTCTATGGTTTGCAATCTTTTCGCGCCAATGTTTTTTTATTCTCTATGGTTTGCAATCTTAAAGAGATGCTTGCATCCGCCTTGCCAGTAAAGTGGCGGGGTCGATAATCTTATGTGAGACCCTGCCTGGCTATGCCATGCTGATGAGTCCTAACTAGGACGAAACAGTTGTCCATGGCTGCCACTGCCCGGTTGATATGGCTGTGCGCATGCGTAAGGTACTGGCCAGGCCGCGGGGTTGGTGTTCGAGTGTGTCACTTGCTTTTACCGTATTTTTGCAATCTTTTCGCACATTTGTCAAAAGGAAAACTGTCAATTTTTTTTACTGACAACAACAATGCTGCTATATTTACCAACAAGTATAGCACGCGTTTAAGGCTTCATTCCCTTGCTTTACAGATTTTTAAATTTTGCGCTTCCATTGCGCGTAAGGTGGCTCCAAATAGTTTTTTGGCGCGCGAGGCATGGACACGAAAATGGCGCGAGCGCGCTTTTGTTTATTTTTATGACGTCACGAAAATAAAGAGGTTTTTACAGCAAATAAAACGTTCATTGCGCGCATTCCACAAGGTGAATTTTTATAAAAATTGACAAATTGGTAGGATTTTCTTTGTTCTCGACCACAATAAAAGACAACAATTTTTGTACATACACAAACCCAACAAATGTAAAAGACGACAAGTGAATAAATTGCCGAAAATTATGTACCGATTTTTTTCATTGCTTTGTTAGATTAGACTTAATCAATGTTTCTTCTGTTTCACCAAAAATCGTGAATATTTACCGCGTAAAATCCGAGAAAATCCGTTGACAGGTTTGCTAGCCTTGAACAACAAGTCCAACAACTCAATTATTGGTTGTCTTGGTAACGAGACAAGACTGCCAAATTAGACTTCTCCGTAAACGAGAAAGCCTAAGCTACGTGTATGTGTATATTATGCCTAGTATCGCGAAACAAAACTCTCAAAAGACAACAATAAGATCATGTATATTTTATTTGGAAGACTGGCCAATAACTATATGGAGCCACCTTAAATTAGAGAACACTGAATGGATCCCGAGGAACGCGGATAATCATATTATTGACTCCAGTATCAGAAGAGTTGATTACGACGATTAGGGGGTTTCCCCTGAATTCTTTCTTTCTATTAATTCTTTTCAGGTCCCTTTCACCTTCAATGGATTCCCCGACAATACAAATCATAAGTGTAACCGTTTTCTGTCCAAGTTTTGGTGCCCTAGTTGTGAAGGCGTTGGTACTTTCAGTTCCAGTCGGGCCTAAGGTTCTCTTATGGCCGATTTACACGGTACAACTTTATCGCATGCGACACGTTGAAAACATGCTTACGACATGCTTACAACACGAGTTACTCCATGTAAATCAGTTCAAGTCATGTCGTAAGCATGCCGTAAGCGTGTCGCATGCAACAAAGTTGTACCGTGTAAATCGGCCCTTACATTTGTATTGTTGCAAGGCCAGGGAACGCTTGTGGTGCCGAAATGGCCCTCGTTACCCTTTTGGCCATTAAGTTTTCCTTATGCTCAACTGTGTCCCTTTGTTGTCAACGTTCTCGAATTAAAGAATCCCAGGGGTATCTTTGAAAAAGGTTCCGTTGCCAACACTATATTCGGTGCCATGGATTTCAAATTTTCAGTGTTGGTTATCCATTTGGATGCTTCTTCGGCTTAATTAGCCTACTTGTCCACAGTATGTCAGGTTTTAATATTGTGTCCCTTTATTGGGGTTTATTTTTGGTATGGACTTTTCCTTTATTGATATGTCCACAGTATGACATGTTTACATTCCGTTTTACAAGGTGCTGGTTTACTAAATTCCATGTTTGGAAGTCCCTGTGCCAGCAGTTTGAAAATTTCGAGAAAAAAAAAATAATACTGAAAATAATACAGAGACTTATATAGCGCACATATCACACATGTTTCATGGCGAAAAGCGATCCTGAAGTCCAAAAAACTGCTTTCTCAATATGATCGGTGCCAGATTCATGACCAAAGGAATCTGAAGAATGCGAGTCCATTCGAATCTACCAATGGGCTTTTGAACCGCCAACGGCAGCGATGCGTTGCGTTGCGTTGCGTTGATTGCAGGGCGCTAAAAAGAATGGGCGGTGCAACGCGCCCACAGCGCTTGGGCGATGTGTGATGCGGAGCGAGACTGGGCCGAGCGCCCTCGAGAGAGCCGGAGTCAAAAAAATGGCGGCAAATGGAGGTCGATGGATGATGAAGAAAAGGGATCGCTGCAAGAAAACGGTACAAGATATCCACTTAATGTTTTCGACATGAAGATTTCAATGTATTTTCAAAGCTGTAGGCGAGAAAGAACGGGTTTTATACTGTAACATTTATCACGAATTATTGGAAATAAAACGAGCTTGTTAGAAATGCGTTACGCAAAATGTTTGCACGCAAAAACTAAAACATTAATTCCCTGCGAACTATGACAGTAAACGGCTAAAGGTTAAGAGTATAGATAGAGGACCTTTTGCTCTTTCATCCGTGTAAATTTCGTTTTGAACTTTTTTGAACTTTTTTAGTTACATGCTATAGAATTAAGGTGGTTGTTCTGTGATGCGATTAATATTGAGACTGACTAGCTGTGGAAGCATATTTTTGTTTAAAAAAACTTCATGTGCCCTATTCAGGCACTACTAAAGCATTGAATGATAGGTTTGATCGAATGAAGGCCCCAAAACACTAAAAATGTTTCATTGATAAGGTGTAAATTGTTGAAGCATGCAGTGATTATAGTTATTGAGTGGTTGGTTCTCTGATCCTGATGGCATAATGTACTGTACTGCATTATAAAATCTGATTTTCTGCTTCCAATCACACAGTTATTTAGCCATTTTTTTAAAGACCTGTGAAATAGTAAATACCAGTGTGCTGTGATACTGAGTGGTACAGGACATTAATACATTCCCAAAATAATTTTTATGAGACAACACTTACAAAATGATAAAATTCAGCAATGGATAAACCATTATCTGCATAGGATATGTTTGTGGATTTAAAGATAAACACATGTACAGAACATAAGAAGAACAACAGAAACGAAAGGGGCCATATTGTATTGTATCAAACTAACATACATCAACATGCACTTTGTTATAGCAACATCAATAGGGACGGGACATCTCTTTATGGTCCTTATATCTGATGTGGATATTTTGTGATCAGATGAGACGTTCTTACCCTGTCAACCCTTTTAACTATTTAACAATGCTGCATCCTGTAGGAAGGGTGGTGGCTGTTTGGGCCGGGGGGGGGGGGGGTACTCGATATATCCTTGGGTGGGGAGGTGTGGCCCGGCCCCTCATACCCTGACCCTGTTTAAGACAAAAATCGCTTATTTTCCTACCCTGTTTAAGACAGAATTCCGATTTTGATCGATACCCCGTTTAAGATAAAAAAAAAAAAATTGCTGCAGTTTAGTTCATAGAACATATGCGCAGGCTGTTTATTCGTCCAAGTAAAGATACCCTGTTTAAGACAACAATTGATAAAATGGATACCCTGATTAAGACAAAAAATGATAAAATCGATACCCTGTTTAAGACAAAAATCCCGAAAAACGTACCCTGGCTGGCCGCACGTCCCCATTAAGCCCTTATAAGGGAGTGCCCCCCCCCCCGGGTGTTCGGGGCTGTACTTCAGGGTTTAAAAGTGAGACAGATTGAGTTGCAAGCAAAGCCATACACTGTATAAACTTACATAATAATAAAAAAGGATCAAAACAAAACCCCTAAAATCTCATGCCTTTTCAGTATAATGTCCAATGTTGCAAATGGCTTATACCAAAAATTAATTTTAATTAATATAACCTCTCTCTCCTAAAAAAATAGAACTGATATAGGAATTTCAAACACAAAAAGTTATTTTGCATCTCCCAGTCACTTTATATCTATCTGATTATTCCCCCTTAAACCCTCCCGGGTTCCATAAGAATCGCTTAAGTTTTTTCTTTATTTACTCCATTTTTTTTATTATGCTTAAGTTTATTTACAGTGAGATGTTTACATATTGAAAGGTATTGAATTAAGTTGTAAAGAGGGTACCATTTACTTAATACTTTTGAAATAATAATTTTAAGTTGATATTAAATTTGTATTATTTTAGTCTTGATCTCTTCCTTATATTTGAATGACCAGCCAAAATAATCAGGAAACTACAGGAAAGATCAGTTTGCTTTGGGACTATGGGAATATCACAAGGAAATGTCACATATCATTTTTATACAACATTGATATTTAATTAAAGTATACCATACTTAATGAATGACCTGTCAAATGAAAACTAAAGGGTAATAATTGCTCCAGGACAATGGGAATACAGTTTCACATAAGGAAACATCATATAGCTTGTATATATGACACTGACATTTATTTATCAATCTATATTTAATATATCAACAGTTATTTTTGTTGAAGATCTGTTCCACATAACTAAAACAAATCTCAAAATGGGTCTAGGGTTAGGGTTAAGGTGCTAGACCCATTTTGATTTTGACACAATACGATATGGCCCCTTTCCTTTCTGTTGTTCTTCTTATGTTCTGTACATGTGTTTATCTTTAAATCCACAAACATATCTTGTGCAGATAATGGTTTATCCATTGCTGAATTTTATCATTTTGTAAGTGTTGTCTCATAAAAATTATTTTGGGAATGTATTAATGTCCTGTACCACTCAGTATCACAGCACGCTAGTATTTACTATTTCACAGGTCTTTAAAAAAATGGCTAAATAACTGTGTGACTGGAAGCAGAAAATCAGATTTTATAATGCAGTACAGTACTGATGCCATCAGGATCAGAGAACCAACCACTTTAATTTACACTGCTATCAATAACTATAATCACTGCATGCTTCAACAATTTACACCTTATCAATGAAACATTTTTAGTGTTTTGGGGCCTTCATTCGATCAAACCTATCATTCAATGCTTTAGTAGTGCCTGAATAGGGCACATGAAGTTTTTTTAAACAAAAATATGCTTCCACAGCTAGTCAGTCTCAATATTAATCGCATCACAGAACAACCACCTTAATTCTATAGCATGTAACTAAAAAAGTTCAAAAAAGTTCAAAACGAAATTTACACGGATGAAAGAGCAAAAGGTCCTCTATCTATACTCTTAACCTTTAGCCGTTTACTGTCATAGTTCGCAGGGAATTAATGTTTTAGTTTTTGCGTGCAAACATTTTGCGTAACGCATTTCTAACAAGC
Organism: Cladopsammia gracilis; assembly: GCA_022457155.1. Lineage (NCBI taxonomy): Eukaryota > Metazoa > Cnidaria > Anthozoa > Scleractinia > Dendrophylliidae > Cladopsammia > Cladopsammia gracilis. Next base: position 529,217 of record JAJGOT010000521.1, read on the forward strand.
TCGTTTTATTTCCAATAATTCGTGATAAATGTTCATAGGCGTACGGGCAATTTTTTGCCAGGGGGGGAGGTGAACAATTTGCCCAAAAAATTCTCCCAAGTTGCCCAAATTTTTATGAAACAGTCGCAAAGAAATGAGGGTCGTACGATGCATTAACAAAGGCCTACATATGAAGTGAAAACATTCTTACATATGAATTTATCATATGAGCTCATAAAACACGTTAAAAGAAATAGCTGTCTCTGCCATTTCGACGGCCGAAAATATCAATGATACGATCCATGTCATTGTTGACTACACAGTTGGCATATGCCCTTTCAATGTTAATAAGTGCGATGTTACTGACATAAGTTTTCAATCTGCGCAAAGCATTGAATGATCGTTCTGCATAACACGATGTAGCAGGTATCACTGCAGGGATATGTACCACATTAGAAAATTCTGTAAACGTATCAAATAGATCATTCTCGTGCATCGTCTCCAGCATTTCTGAAACAGTCATGTAGCCTAATCCGCGCACACGACGAAAACCCATGTACATTTTCTGCTCGGCTTTCAGAGTCTTATACCTGCCAAGTCTCACGCGTTAGGCGTGAGTCTCACGCTTGCGAGCCCAAAACTCCGATCTCACGCCAACTCACGCCTTTTGAGCAATTTCTCTAACTTACAGATTTGAGCTATCAGCCATAACTGATTGCATGATCCAATTCACAGTATAGTTACGTTTATGAAAATTTGACACTTTTTTGTACGCTTTTATCGTTCTGAACACTACGATTACAACTGGATGTTATTAAACGGAGGTCTGAGGTCCTTAGAAACTTCCGAATTCTTCGGAACATCTTCGGACATATTCGGTATAGATCGGGATGTCTTCGGATTTGGTCGGGTCGCCTTCGGAAATCAGCAACGCGGGAGAAGCTTTCTTTATCACTGTGACAGATATTTCCTAAAACACAGAGTATTTCCTGGTCATTTCCGCTAAACCTGAGCTCAAGCTCGGACAGCACCTTGTCGATGGACGCATAGTAGCTGCGTTTGTCTTTGCGCATGTTCACCTACGAGGGCTTAATTCACGACTGGAAATACCCCACACCAGCTAGTACAGTGCAGACAGTGCCCAACAACCAAAAAATTACAAATATGAATATCAGCATATGATCCCCTTCACTAATAACCAGAAACTCATCACGTGCTAGGCAACAACTGTCTCGTGTGAATTTATCTGGTTTTACCATGCCGACTTCAGGTTAAAATAGAAAATATCTATCTCTTCGAAAAAAAAACATGGAAACTTCTTTAAAAACTGGCTTTGCCCAAATTTCTTTTGCATGCTGCCCAAAAAATCTGAGTTGCCCAAAATTTGGGGGGGGGGGGGGGGGCTGCAGCCCCCCCAGCCCCCCCGGCCCGTACGCCTATGTAAATGTTACAGTATAAAACCCGTTCTTTCTCGCCTACAGCTTTGAAAATACATTGAAATCTTCATGTCGAAAACATTAAGTGGATATCTTGTACCGTTTTCTTGCAGCGATCCCTTTTCTTCATCATCCATCGACCTCCATAATCTCCATTTGCCGCCATTTTTTTAACTCCGGCTCTCTCGAGGGCGCTCGGCCCAGTCTCGCTCCGCATCACACATCGCCCAAGCCCGCCCAAGCGCCGTGGGCGCGTTGCACCGCCCATTCTTTTTAGCGCCCTGGTTGATTGGTAGATTCGAACGGACTCGCATTCTTCAGATTCCTTTGGTCATGAATATGGCACCGATCATATTGAGAAAGCAGTTGTTTTGACTTCAGGATCGCTTTTCTCGAAAAATTCTGGAAGGATGAAGCTCTAGCTCGGCACAAGTACGAAGAAATTTGTGCTCAATCGGATGCCGGCGTTTTCGAGGTGAGAAATGTGCTGGTTTAGCGTCAGATCGCGCTTGAAGTGGACAAGGTGGCGGTCGCCGGCTGGTTTGTTGCCTGCCTTGTCTCTCTTTCTCTTCTTACTCTTGGGGTTCGATAAATTATCTCGCGAAATGACACCTTAAACGGCTCATAACGGGCAAAAAATAGCACACAAGACTCATTTAACATTTCATCTAAACTTTTATTGAACATATAGGATAAACTTATTTCTTTTGTAACCGCCAATGAACGATGTCACGCAACACACACAAACATCGGGTGGTTCGCCTGTGGTTGAACAATGGACCGCCTCCACCGTAGATCAGATTCTTACAAAAGGAAATCAACTTTATTTGGATGCTCTTGAAATTAGATCCATCGCTGACACAGAGACCTTGTCCCTGGATTATCTGCACAATTTGGCGTGTTGGTCTATTGAGACTAACAATTTAAACGATTTGCCTGTTGGGGCGCAAACACATGATTCACTTATGCGGGCTGAAGTGCAAACAAATGATCAGCTTCTCCGCGCGGATATAGTTACTCTTATTCGTCGGCCATTTCAACTTTAACAGAAATAAAATACACACTGCGGTTATAAACATGACAAAACAACGCATGTTGTAAAAAACTTTGATTAATGACTTGACGTTTCGTATGTTTCGTATGTTTCGTATGCTCTGGGAACGAGGTTGTCGACATACATCTTCAGAAGTGACGGTTGGATATAATACAATAAAATTTAAATGCTATGGAGGAAGACTGGAACCTAATTTAAAAGAAACGACAATAGTGAAAAAACTGATAATATACAGACCTATCTTAAAGTCTGCTAGAAAATATAAACATATATATACAAGGCTAGTAAAGAAAAAGTTTCTCACTACCCACATTTTCACTTAAAGCTGGTTTTAAATAAATAAAATGAAAGGCTGATCGTACAGAAAGGAATATATGTTTAACCTTTTTAACCGATTAATTTTGAACGGCATGGCCGTTCTTCTTCAGGGTATAACCTTACCAAAAGAAAAAAACGTTACACATTTGAATATATATAAACAAACGAAAGATATGAAATTACATACTTTGTTAATCAATAGAGTGTTTGCATATGACGTCATAAAAATAAAAAATCTAAAGTATACATCCTACAAAGCTGTTTCTAACATGGTATGTGGATACCAGTGTTATAATCTTTCACAAAAAGTTTCAGGTTTTAACGATGTTTCGTTTTCGATTTATAAAGGTTGTAAATGTTTCACGCAATGCGTCACGCTATTTCAGATAAGCCGTGAAAATAAACAAAATTGAACTAGTTGAAATTATTAATGAATTATAGATGCTTATAAGTCGATTTCATGCCTCTTATAGTGAATACAATATTTTGTGATGGGATTTTTGGTGTTATTAAGACTTTAAATTTTTGGCCGCCATGTTGGTGTCCCTAAGTGGGACACCAAGATGGCCGCTCCATACATTTCTTACTGAAAATGTCTATACTCATTCGCCTATAACTCGTGAATGAAATGCTCTTGCGCTTCAAAAATTGGCCCAGATGTGTAGTTTTACTGCGCCTTTCAATAACATGCGGAATTTGAAATTCAAATTTCCACCAACGGTTGCGTTTTACACTGCCGTCAGTCATCTTAGCTTACCTCTCAGGAAACAGATCTTCACTTCAATGAGTTCAAAAGGTCACGTCCGTGCATTTTGATTGGTCGATTTCAATCCATTTTGTTTGTTTCTTTTTTACATGGTCCGTTGGCTTTCGTATTAATTATGATTGACGGCAGGGAATAACGCAACCGTTGGTGGAGATTTGAATTTTAAATTACGCATGTTATTGAAAGGCGCAGTAAAGACATGTTGAATTTGATCGAAACATTAGAAGTGGATGCGTTTTCAAAACTCGTGATCCTATAGAAACATGGGACAACAGAAAATTCGCATAATGATTAATGGGTACAGTACCCATTATTAATCATTATGCGAATTTCCTGTTGTCCCATTTTATCAGTGTTATGAACTAATAGTTGCATTATAACTGTTTACTTAAGACAGTTCTGTCATAGTCGGCATTATTGTGGTCATTGTAAATGTTGTTGAGCGAACCAAAAAAAAATTGGGTTTGCTTTTAACACAAACATTAGAAGTACTTTTCTAAATGCAAAAAAAAAAATTCCCGGCAAAGTTATTGGTGGGCCCATCCAGCCCCATAGCTCCGCGGTCGCCCTTAAAATTTCGGTCTCAACCGCTGCCATGAAAATGTTGGCAAAAGCCACTGAATGTTTGTTTTCATAGCGGTGCCATGTGTAAAATGCGGTAAAATGTTAGTCATTTGACTGTACTTTGATTTACAAAGTGTACAGAAGGTGCCAAACAAATTTCAATGCATTGGCATGAAAGGACCTTGGTTGGATTTTTTTTCTTGTTCAAGATCAGTGTAGGAATTTTTTTCCCGAGGTATTTCCTTGCAAGATTTTTATTTCCCTCAAAATGAGTCTGCAGGATATTTTTTTCTGAAACCACCCAGCCCCCCCCCCCCCCTTCAAAAGTCAAATGGTCGGCCCCCTTAAGAGTGATTGTTACTTTGAGTACAGAGAGTGTGCCTGATATCATGGTCAAACTCAATCTCCACTATCACAGGTCATCACAGTGCAAAACACAGATTAATACACAAACCGTAAAGAATTTGTAAGCTGAAAGGCGTAAACCCGAAGCACGAAAAATACAAACTCATCAACTACACTTGTAAGCAAATACGTTTTCTTTAAATTCTTTGCTGTTCATCAGTTTCCGTCCTTCATTGCTCAACAGAGCCTCTGAGTCTGGGTGGGCGAAAACGATCTGAACATCTCCGTTGACTAGCTTCGAATTAGGACTCTTCATCTCAACGTCGCCATTTTTAATACTTTCATTTTCAGTAGCATTCTTTTCTGAAGGAAACAGACTCTCGCATTCCACGGCAGACCACATACATACATACATACATACATACATACATACATACATACATACATACATACATACATACATGCATGCATGCATGCATGTATGTATGCATGCATGCATGCATACATACATACATACATACATACATACATACATACATGCATGCATGCATGCATGTATGCATGCATACATACATACATACATACATACATACATACATACATACATAAAACTTTATTTCATCTCAAATTTCAGAGTAGCCAAATATAAATCTCCGAGAAACAAATAAAATCCTAAAATAAGATAAACCATGGTATACACTAACTGGAGAAAATATTTAACTCTAATACTTAACGCTTAATACAATTAATTAATTAATTAATTAATTAATTAATTAATCTGTATCGCCGAATTGCTAAAAATTAAATCATGCAGAGACGAAAGGGTTCTCAGTTTGTCAGGCAACGCATTCCAGGATTTAGGATTTACCACGAGAACAATGTTTTTGGTTCCTTTGACTGGCAAGAACTGAAGAAGTCAGGTTGGAGTTGGACCGAGTTGGAACTGTAGCGATTTACCGAAACCAGTAGGGAGAACGGCAATGATATCTAGGCCTTTCAGCATATGCTCAAAACACTTCACCCGAAGAGGTTTTAAGCAAAAAGAAGGAAATTTACCAAGGTTTAAAGCCAATCCAAGACGACTGAACGCGAGAAGCTCCTTTGTTTCCGCCATCTTGCTACGTGAATATTGTTGATAGTTCGAGCCTCGATTTCATGAGTCATTAACATTGCTAATGTATTACACCCAAGATTTTTGGGTGTCCGATGTCACGTGACCGGCCGATGCCAGGGTCTTTCCCGCCCCTCCCAATTTCAAAAGGGAAAACCCTGGGAACGAGGTTGCCCTGTTCGCCAATATCGGTTAAAATGTCTTCTGCGTACACTGAACGAGTCTTTCCCACGCCCCTCCAAAATGTGGAGCACTTGGCGGCTGAAAATTCCACGGCTGAAAATTCCAAGTTTTGTATTCTCTCTTCATCCAGTAGCTTAACGCATTTCCGCAGCTCATTATTCGCTCCCACCAAGTTCGTTCCGTTATCGCTGTAGATGCTCTGTGGCCGTCCGCGTCGCGCAATGAATCTCTTTAGTGCCATAATAAAATGTTATGTCGAGAGATCGTCCACCAATTCGAGATGGCACGCTCTCGTACCCATACAAACAAACAAACAAACAAACAACCGTACACTTTAACTTGGCTGCGTCTCTCTTTAACCAGCAAAGGTCCGAAAAAGTCAACTCCGGTGTTCCTGAATACCATTCCAGGTTCAACTCTGCACTCAGGTAAGTCTCCCATCTGCTGTTCTTGAGGCTTCACTGTCTGACGATGACTGTAGTTACACTTGAACTTCACATTTCGTACAGCCTAACGACCACGGATAATCCAATACTCTTGTTTTATCTGATTTAGCAAGTGTTCGGTTGGTGGATGATGGTAGGTACGATACATTTCCTCGATAATCAGCTGTGCGAGCGCATGACGTGAATCGATTATCTTGGGATGTCGCAACTTGTGTGGTAGGGAACGCGCTCTCTGCAACCTTCCACCCACAACTAAGAATCCATCTTCCATCCCTGGGTCGAGAGGCTTAATTCTGCTTCGCTTGGGGATCTCCTGGCCTTTCTCCAGACACAGTCTCTCCTCGCCAAATGATTCAGCTTGTGCTATCTTAACCAGGTAATTCTGAGCAGGCCAGCCTTTAGCTCCGATGACCTAAACGGTCCTATCAAACGCTCTCCCGTCTTTACTCGTGTATTGTGCGCAAACCGCATCACATAAGCTGTAACCCTTCTCAGCTTTGCTAACGATGAATACTTTTTCCATCCCAACGCAGTTTCGGATTCTTGAGAAGCTCTGGCCCATTTTCCCCTCTTTTTCTCTCTAACATCGTCTTCATGCGGAGGCACTCCGACCTTTCTCTCGGGCCAAACCTCTGCGGAATGATACAGGAACTTAGGTCCGTCAATGTAGCTGTTGCCCATGTTAAGTTCTGCAGGGTGTAGTCCTCGGGTGATGTCGTCAGCTGGATTGCTCTCTGTCGGCACGTATCTCCAGGTCACTGTTCCCGCCCCCAATGTGGCTTTGGTCGCTCATGATCGTGTGAATCTCAGATACTCGGTTGCCAACGAAAGCTTTGTACTTAGAACTTGTTTGGTGGATCCAATGTAGGACTGTGGTAGAGTCACTCCAGAATGTCACCTTTGCTATCTTCGTCGCCATCTCAGCCGTCAGTGTGTCAGCTAAACGCGCCGCTATGAGAGCTCCCATAAGCTCCAAACGGCAAATAGATTGAGCTCTCAGGGGTGCAATTCGTCCTTTCCCTGCAACAAGTCAACACTCGGCCATGTCATCTTCAACCTCACGTCTCAGGTATGCACTGAGGTGCCGTAATCATCTTAGCTAACATCACAAAAAACGTGTAGCGTGGTTTCTCTAACGACTTTGTCTTGACTAAGGAGAGCTCTCGGAATCTTCACCTCGCCAAGTTCTTCTGCTTCCTTGCACCTTCACGCCACTCTCGAAGATCAGCTTCTTTCAACTCTTCATCCCACTCGTACTTCAAACGATTCGAGGATAAGTCCTCGTGGATCCCACACTGAGAACGCTTGGCTTAAGATTTTCCTTTTCGTGGTACCTGGATCACCTTCGAGTCCAGTAAACTTGAGCATATCCTCCTGAGCATCCCAGGTGATACCTAACGCTCTGTATGTTGGCAACTTATCCTCACTCAGTTCGAAGAATCGTGGAGATCTGTCTTGTTCAGGGATAGTCGCTAAGACTTCTGGGTTATTCGTCAGCCATTTGTGTAGGTGAAAATCCCCACGACGCAGTAACTCTGTCATCTGCTTCCGCATTTCAAAAGCTTCTTCTCGAGAATCTGTAGAAGGTAGACCGTCATCCATGTAAAAGTGCTTGTAGACCACTTTGACGCCTAAGGGTAGATCTCCGTTCTCATCTGCATTACGTCTCATCGTGTAGTTTGCTCTAGACGGCACAGACACTTCACCGAAAACAGTTATCTCAAACTGATACACGCTTGGTTCCTCTTCAAGTGATTCTCTCCATAAGAATTTCATCGCTGGCTTATCACTCTCAGGAAGGCGTAGCGTGTGGTACATTTCTTTCACGTCTGCAGCTATCGCAATTCTTATACCTCGCAGAATCAGAGGAAAACTCCAAACAGAGAGGACAGAAGGTCCGGTCCAGTGTAGATCTTATCGTTCAGACTTTGACCAATGAATGTCGCGGATGCATCGTATGCTCTTCTGAGACGATCGGGTTTCTTGGGATTGATGACAAACCTGTGCGGCAAGTACCAAGTCACCTTGCTATCGCTCCTTACTTCCTCTTCACTAAGATTTTTCACATAACCCTTCTCAACATCATTCTGGATTGACTTTGCATATCTTTCTCTGATTTCAGGATTGTTCTCAAACTTCTTCTCCAAGGACTTCAGCCTCCTCTTGGCCATGTCATAGTTGTTGGGTAATGAAGGGTTCTCCTCTCTCCAAAGCGGACCTGACTCATACACATCTTCGCCCTCAATCTTAACAGTTATTTGCTCCATTAACACCAATGCTCGATTGTCCTCAATTGAACGGGTTGGATTTGCAAGTCTCACCACGCCTAAAGTTTCCATCTCTGACTGAGCCATGACTAGCTGCTTCAGTTCCTCGTCTTCACCGACACTTCTCTCATACAGTTTGAACGCGTTATATGGTGATGCTACCCTTCGTTCACCTGGTAATCAGTTGGTGACTGCCCATCCGAGTGGAGTCTCAATTGCGTACGGCAATCTATCAACATCTCACTAACCTGAAGGCTTCACAATCTGCTTCGGTAGAATTAAGTCTGAATTGTTTGTTCCAGTTATTAGTTGTACCGGACCTGCATCCGTGTCACGCAAGTCTAAGTCTTTCAGGTGTGGATACTCATGCTTGATTGTCGACCACTTCAACTTCTGATCGGGGCTATTTAATCCAGGGATCGTCTTCACATCCCGCAACAGGTACCTAACCTCCTCTTTTCCAACTCGAGCGACGCGGCATTTCTTAATGTGCTGGGAAGCAAACGTCTTCTGCGCATTTACTCCTTGAATTTCGAGGTCTACCTCTTTACCTCTAAGCCCTAACGACTGTGCTAACCCTTCATCTATAAGCGTCGTGTTGCAGCCCGAGTCACGCAATGCCATTACTCGTTGTTTCCCCTTTTCACCAAACATGACTACAGGAAGTACTTCGACCAACGCACAACCGCCAGCCTCAAGACTAGAGTACGCTGAGTGATGATTCTCTTCGCGCGGTTCCTCAGCCTGATTTCGTGGCGTGCTCTCACTCTTCTGAGAAGCAGGCTCCTGATCTCTCTCACCCTCCGGCACGCTTTCTGATTCTCGCTTGGCTCTCGCTCGTTCAATAAACTTCAAGTCGACGTCATGGACGAGAGTGTGGTGACGCGTGTCACAGCCTTTAACTTTACATGTGTTCTTACTAGGGCATTTCTTCAGTCGATGACCGGGTAACAAACAAGACAAGCAGTTTTTGTCCAGAACTTTCTCTTGTTCGATTGTCGACATCTCTTTGAACTTTTTACACTCTTCTAACGTGTGGTTAGTTCACTTGTGAACTGGGCACTTCTTCGCTGTACTTTTGGTGCGTGAAGAATGTTCTTCTGTCGCTCCTGCAAACAGCTTACGCCAATCGCCTTTCCCGGAGTCAGACCCTTTCCATTCTTTCTTCTCCGGCGTCCACCATTGTTTAGACTCGCTGATTTTTGCCTCTTTCTCCAGCCAATCGGCAAAAGATTCCCAGGTTGACATCTTTGGTGTTCCTTCAACAAACTCGGCCCATCTACCACAAAGGCGCACAGGAAGTTTCGCTACGTTTGCCTCAGGGACTTGTGATTTATGTTCCTTGTATATGCTCATCAGCTCGGAAACCGTTTCTTGATATTGCCAGATCTGGTCACTCTTTTCTTTTCCTATGACTGGAAATTGGTCTACGCGTCTTTTAGCCGCTGACACAACCGTGTCCACGCGGCCAAAACGTTCGTCGAGCTTACTCCATGCTTCTTCATATTTGTCTGAACCCGGCATAAATTTTCCGAGACACGTTTTTGCCCCTCCTTCAACAGCATCTAACAGAAATTTCAGTTTCTCTGTTCCATCATAAACTCCCCTTTTATCAACTTCCACTTTAAACGCTGCTTTGAATTTGGAGTACTCCAGTGGATTTCCGCTGAATTTCATGATGTTCGGTTTGACTATTTTAACGAAAGCTGGAAGCATTTTCTCAAACAGTTGATCTACGTTTGACACACTTGGGCTGCCACCTTTCCCGCCAAGCTGGTTCCTTTTTACCACATGATTCACTTGTTTCTCGTTCACTCGGTTTAGTTTCCCCTTCTGCTGCTCCCCGTGAAATAACACACTTTCCTTGTTCGCCAGGTCGTTTGTCACCAGTAATATTCTAAGTGTTAGGAGCCGAATTCAACTCTAAGCGAGAGACACGATCGTGTCGGCTATCAATCGGCAACATCTCCATTGTTAGACAAATGTTCCTCTCGGGCCATTGCATATTCGCACTGATACTGTAATCTTGATTCTCCGGCTCTCTTCTTAAGTTCCAGAAGCTTTGCACGTTGCCGTGCTTCGGCGCGTAAGAGTTTAATTTCTTCTTCACACTCTCGCTCGACTATTTTTAGCTCCAGGGCAAACTTCTCGGCTTGCAGTTTCTTTCGCAAAATTGAACTCTTGCTCGACTTAGACGAAGTCGTGGACTCATTAGACGTAAAAAGTGGCAGTGTTCGGTCTCTCCGTCCGTTGTCACTAATTTCGATGGATGATTTGGACGAGTCTTTGGTATGTCATTCACAGTTGATGTTGTTGTTGATGAACACGCTTACCGCTCGGCAGCTCAATAATTTTCTCGCTTGACGCTTGAACTCACTGGATATCCGGCGCATAAAGGACCAAATGTCAATGGGACGACGTTTAACACAACTCGCTGGTTCGAACAAAACAGGTTTAATGACGAATTACTCCGCTTTACACTTGAGAACAACGTGCACGCTCCACAAAACTCGAACTCACAACACAACTCTATCACGTGACCGGGAGCGGGAGCCACAGTAAACAACGTTTAAATATTAAAGGTTAAATGAACCAAAAAATTGAATTTTTTCTTTATCCATTTCAAGCTATTTAAACGTTAAAAGAAACCATAATAAAGCATACTTACGCAACAATTTGCCTTCCTGAGCCTTTAAGTAAGTCACATAGCTAAAAGTACGAAGATTTCCGAAGACTTCACGAAAACGTTTCTGAAATGGCCGCGCGCTTCAAGTGGTAAGATTGGTAAGGATTATGACGTTACTATTGGTGAGCCAACCGTGTTCCCAGTGTCCTCTCTTCTGGCGAATACTGTGTATTCTAACTTGCGTGTAAGATTTTCACTGTTTTCGTAATGAAAATGGACAGTTATTGCTGCAGTTTATCGCAGAACAAAACACTATAGTTTTCCGCTCAGTCACCGACTTTCAACTTCTATCCTTGACTGTTTTGAGGTGGTCAATAGTGACGTCACTATTGGTTTCCGACAATTTTCCCGATCGCTCTACGATTATGAAGGCCAAAAGTTTCATTTTTCAGCTTCCAATATCTCTGCGATGCCAAGTCCAATTAGTTTTATACTTCAGAATATGTTTATTTGGTCCTTTTTCAACACATTGCATTAATATTGGACTAAAAGAATATATATATCAAATTTTTGGTTCATTTGACCTTTAAGATTGGCGAAATTGAAATTGGTTTAGATCTTGGTTTTGCCGGTTAAACGCCGTCTAAACTTCGTTTAAATAATCGGCCCATAGTAAACCATAGACAGTGACTGGAAGGGGCAGACCAATTCAAGCTGTAAGCTTCCCGTAGACTCCTCATCACATCTATTATAGCTTATAATAAGACGAAACAAACATTGTAAGTTAATGTACGTTTGATGGAAGTTATAATGTTGAAAGTTAAAAGCTGAATAGTAAAACTAACATTTTTCACTTATATCTCATTTTGGATCGATCAAGTGGTCGTTTCGAATATCAGTAATAACATAAATTTATGAAGAAAACAACGGTTTGGGACTCCGGAAGGTGTAAGAAAATATCAATACTTTAGTTCGGCCGAACAAAAGTGGTCGTATTAATTCCATAACGGGGTGTTTGCATTAACAAGGTGGTCGTATTAACGAGGGGACGAGGGGGTCGTATACCCGGGGGGGGGGGGTACTCAACAAAGTAATGTACGGGGATGCTCCGCCCGAAGGTCCAAACCCTTACCCTTTCATATACCGTTCTTGACAGAAAAGGTACCCCTTTCATATACCTTTCATTTCAAATGGTAAGGTACCCCTTTCGGGCAGAGTATACCCGTATAGCCCATTATAGGGAGTACCCTCCCCCCAGGGTCGTATTAACGGGATGATCGTATTAACGAGGTGGTTGTGTTAGCGGGTTGGTCGTTTGACGGGCTTTCACGGTGTACAGGATTTCTAAAAAGATAATGGATGATTCGGAAGAGAAAATAAGCGTGCAAGCAATTACAAGTTGTCCTGCAATGAATCTGAAGAGTCAGCCACCTCCTCGCCATTTTCGTGATTCCCACCAAGATAATAGCTTACTCGTAAGATAAAGGAAGAGTGTGTTATGTCTATCGCGGAACCGTCCGGGAGAGCTGACATAAGTAAGTCTATCTGGGTTTCCTTTGTGAGCCGGAAGGATAACCGTGGAGGTCACTTGGTGTGTTCTGGCAAGTCTTTGTGTTTGGAGAAAAACACGTAACCGTACGTAAATGTACCACGTGTATTTTAAGCAATATTGATAACTTTCGAGCAATAACAGTAAGCAAAACATCCTTTTTTGATGGTCCCGTGAGATAATCTTGCATTTCTTCAAAGCTCTTTTCAGCGGAAATTCTCGTAACCGGACAGTTTTACTTACAGCCGCCTAAATTGTTGCGGACGCTTGTTCTTCTTTCCGAGGGTGTCCGCCGACGGGAGCTAGTTATCAACGTGAGAATTGATTCGTCAAGGATTACAAAAATGGCTCTGGAAAGTTGTCGGTTAACCACGTTGCGACCTTCATGTAAAGTATACACTTTAATTTTTTTTTAAAACAATAAACTATAGGCGCAAACAACACTTAATTGTTATTGGTCAGCGGCTTACAATGGAAATTATGGGTGGGTTAAAGTGAATAGCCACACCTTTGTCATTCTCTTGGTCCTGGGGCATTGAAAGGATCCACTTCAAGATACCAACTAACTTGCGTAGAATATCAAGATGATGCTTTTTCTCTTGCTCTCGCTTTTCGCCTCCCAAGTTTTCTTGGCGAGCCCATTGGCGATCGGGGACAAACGTATGGAAAACAATAAAGACCTTTCATACTTTGAAGGTAGCAAAGCTGAGGTGCCTTCTTTCCTCCTGACGTTCTACAACCAAATAATGGCAGAAAATGCAGCTCATGGAGAGGGGTACTTACTGGAAATTTTTCGAGAAAAATGTAAGTTAAAAAGAATCATCATACTCGTTGCTCTGTATTGTAATAAGCAACCGAAAGTTCGCTTTATGTCTGTTTTAAGCAGACAGTCAGCCTCGAGGCGTTAAAATTGCAAAAAATAATAAAATCACTCTGTACGTCGTACGTACGCGTCGCCTTGTTAATTAACACTGTTTTGGAACAAGCCTCTCATTCTCTTGCGCTTTGCAAAATTATCGCACCATTTAGTAACATACAAGGTTATGACGAAAGAACTTCAATAATGCACAATTGTACACTGAATAGCTTGATAAGATTGTAAGATTAAATCAATAAAATGAACTTCAAATAATGCACAACTATTTACCAAAGAATTTGAAAACGCATCTGACCTGTGTTGTTTGCTTGCGAAATGCATAGCATCCCCTGAGACACTAGTTTGGAATGCCTGATAATTTGCCTGATAATGCCTACTAATGATGATAATAATGTCTGATAATGATAATAATAATGCCTGATAACGATAATCTTTGCGGTCCGATTGAAAACTGACGGGAACATAAAAGCCCCTCAGTACATAATTAATAAAAATACATTTGCCGGTAGAAAACATGAATCAACCTAAAACATGTTTTGCCTTTGTAGGGCATCAAGAAACAGGCGAGTTTTATTTTTTGCCATCGCTTGTTAGAACACCAGCAAAAACTGTTCGGAAAGCAGAGCTCTTCCTCTCAACCCACGAATTGGCAGGCAACGAAAAAATGACGGTGTCCATCTACGAAGCACGAACGGGCATTAAAGTGTCTTCTCGAGATCTGTCTTCGCATCGGTCAGATTGGTTGCGTCTTCCTGTCACCAACATGGCAAAGAGGTGGATCGCGCAGGAAGATGCTTTTCTCAGGTTCAAAGTTTTCGTCAACACAAATGGCGGTAACGAAACGGCAATCACAGGTCATATACAAGCTCCGAAATTCTGGCTGGTTGTGTACAGCGAAGCACACCACGAACAAACTTTCCCGGCTTATTTCGCTTCCGACGTCAAGATCAGAGGATCCTCAGGTGGCAGACCAAAACGGGACATCACACCCCCAAAGGTGGATGAGAACAAAACTGCCTGCAGAAAGGAGGACATGATCGTGGAATCCGGGGAACTTATCAAGTCTGCGAAAATCATCTTTCCCAGATCTTTCAACGCTTATCAGTGCTTCGGCACATGCTCTGGCGAAACAGAGAAAACGAAATTCATCAACCACTCCATACTGAAATCATTCGTGCTGCAGAAGAGGGGAATCAAAAGCAATGACAAGCCGTGCTGTGTTCCTTCCAAACTGAAGCAGATTGCCTTCATTCATAGCACAGACGACGGAGGATTTGCATTGAAAACCATCAAGGATCTGATTGTTGAAAAATGCGGATGTTACTAAATGGTTCCGCAATGATTCGTGGCAAATATGTAAGAGTGCGGTTGATGAATAGTTTAAAAAATAGCCAGTATAATATACCGTTAAAATAGGTCAACGTAACGAGGAGAGATTCAGTTTTGTTTCTTGTTGTTTTTGACATGTTCTCTAGTATTGCCACTAGTCGATGAGGTATTTCTGTGAGGAGAATTCCAGGAAGAAAAACCCAGCAAGAAGGACAACGAACTGTTTACCTGCATAATTGTTGTATGTTGGATAAAAAAAATGTATATGAGAGAAAAAGTAATAAAATTGTCACATGAAGCTTCAGATATATCGTTGAAGACTTGAACGGTATTAATAATTCCCTTTGTTGTGTTATTTCACTATATTTCATGTTTTTCTTAGGCTTAGAGTGAATCAAGCACTTGCCACGAATATTGTCTGCTCGAACGACATATGTCAAGTTATAGGAGTTAGTTAATAATTCAAGGAACGGATTTAGACTTTGCAACAATCGGCACTGATAAAATACTGGGAACAATGGCTCTATTTCATCACCCTTCAATACCCAGTGCTTCCAAATCCAAACTGTCAGGCTACTGTTCTAAAGCCCTTTTTCTTTATTTGGATAAGAGAGTGCGACCGAGTACGCTAGAGAAAAGTAGTGCTTGACAGATTTCACACATTTTACACGTTTCACACCCACTTCTTACGTTGCATTTATTTTAGACTGTGAAAGCCGTGCAGAGAAACATACCAAAAGCAATTCTAAACTATTACTATCATCCCGCAAAATATGCCGTCTTGTTAATTGGCCCGCCGACTGATTATCTGATAAAAGCCATAATCACAATAATACGAGAAATTGCCTCCAATGTCTATTCAAACGGCACAGTAGCAAAGTAATTCTTTACAGCTTTCATTTGAGATGGTCCGTCGAACCTAACGCGCTTTCATCAACAGACTCGAAAGTTAGATAGCATAATTAACAGCATCGAAGAACTTTTTACTCACTTTCAGTGAAGATTTTACCCACATCACGTAATTAGGCTTCCGGCGAACCACCACAGCACCGATACAAAGTATTGCTCAATAGCGTTTAGTTAGTTGAATGGTCCTATCAGTAAGGTCATATAAAGTAAAGTCTATTATGACTGATGTTGAACGGTGTATCATGCTCGGTTAATTGTTGAAATAAGTAGGCCATTCAACATTTTGAACGTTGTTGATCGAAGTAGAAACAGGCTCTATTCCGCAGAAATGTACAGGTCAACAGCTTTCATTTTTAAGTCACAGTTTAGGATTTCATCCAGAGAACTCTAAACATTGCTTTACAGTCGGCATCAATTCTGAGTTTTCATTCATCGCTAATTTCAAGCCAATTAAACTTTCTTCTTTTGAGCGTTCCATCGCTGTAACCACTCCATACTTCCTGCAGCCTTATTTAATGACCCGAAGGATCCTAACACAAAATATAAAAACAAAGTCAATGTTTTGTTAATAAGAAAAAAAAAACAAACAGCGCCAGAACTTATGGTCTCTCTTTCGAGTTTTATCTCCAGTCTCAAAAGTTATCTAGAACCACCGTTACGTGATTCCATTGTGAGTTCACTGACAAGGTTGCTTATCAGGACATTCATGTTGATGCAATCGATATAAGAAGTCTTCTTAAATTTCAATAAATGTTTCTGAAGGACTTTCGGAGAAATAAAATTAATCATTATGTTTCGACGACAGCCGGATACGTACCTATTTTCTGGTGTAATTAAAGTGGCTAGCGATCGAGGCAATTGTTAACACAAAAAGTCCCAAAAATGTCCCAATTTCTCAATACTATGGAACAGGTTTTACATTGAAATATTACAGCAGTTATCTATCACAGAAATAATCACAGAAGTGATGAACCTGTCTAATCAAAATCATCCAAAATCAAAATTGATGATAAATACGAAATTTCATTATGTAAAATCTTGAAAATCCAACAGCAACACAGGGAAGTACATGGTTACATTTTAGGATTTCATCCAGAGACTCAAAACTTATAACCACCTTAGCTTGTACTGCATAATAAACAGCACCACATGATAATACTTCTCAGTAGCTTTCATTTGAATGGTCGCACTTTAGGATTCCATTCAAAGATGCAAAATTTAAGCCAAAGATTAAACCTAAGAAAAAAAAAATTAAAACAGCACAAGGAAGTTTAACGGTTCTGTTCATTAGCTTTCATTTGAATGGTTACACTTTGGAAGTTAAAAGCCAAAACAATTCAAAGTTTGAACCTTCGGGGGAACGGCAGTAATAAGATGTTTGCAAGCCGAAGTCTAAAATTGCAGTATATAAGGAGACGGAAAATATACCAAGGTAGTAAAATCTCTTACTTACCATAATCCAAGGGAGTCCACATTCTATGTTTTCTGGTTCTAAAACATAACAATGATAATGATATTTAGTCGAAAGGTCTTCGCCATCTTCAAAAATACTACAGGTTAACTAATGGGAATATTTAGGCCAAGAGGAACCTCCGAGTCTCTTGTTTAGGTAAAGCGGACAGTTTTTAAATAGATCGCCTAAATTGTGAATTTACGCTTTTGTCTCTGTTTCAATAGTGCGATATGCTAAAAAGATAATAGCTTTCTAGAATCCTAAATTACCCAAAGAGTGACAAGATCAAATAACTTTGATTAGTGGACTGAGCGTGATGCTCAACGTACGAGTTTGCGAAGCAAGCCGGAGGTCTACGAAGAGTCCCTTGGCAGGGACTAAACGTGTACGTCAGGCTAGCCACTAATTATTATTCTGAAGTTATTCTCGGCACTTCTTTGTATTTTCCTTATGAATTATTAATGAATTTTATAACTGTTGTTACAATAGACTTTGGCCTGCTAATGATTGCCACCGCGAAAAATTATTACGTCCACATAAACTCCTTGCTGAGAAAAAGTACCCTTTTCAAATCGGATCCTGTTCGTTTTGCAGCGCTGATAGACTCACTTGAACATGGATGTTTTATCCAACTTGAATTGTCACTGTCAGTCGTCTATTTGCCCCCACTGGTTATTATTTGGTTGTTATTATTTGCTTCACGAGGATTATTTACCTATCTTGACAGTTTGTCCTTCGTTCTTTGTAACTCGTCCTCTAGATTCTAGAAAAAACGATACATAAGTATTTCAAATGCTTTAAATACAAGAGATCAGTAGAGACGCGATACTCATTAAATAAGGAGAAATACTCACTTACCAGATGTGCAGAAAGAGCATCCCAAATGTCACGATAGGAGACGTCAAATGTAAGTGCTACGAGTGGAGCGTGACTCCCTGAAGTTAGCTTTGTTGTGTAACAAACGGTCGGCTGATGGTCTCTTCATATGAGCCCAGTGATCGGGCTGGCCTGGTTTGTGGGACGAATTATTTTGTGTTCATATGGAAAATTTCAGCCTGGTTATTGGGATGAAATTGTTTATAAGTAATAACGCGCACGAAAATATAACGATATAAAGATATATGTGAATGCTAATTTCCTTCAACAGACGCATGCGTATTTGAAAAATTTTCAACTCTTGATAGCCGGGCTAACCTGTTCATCTGGGAACATTTTCTGCCCTTTCACGAGATCCCGGTTGTAAGAACCGAGATCTCGGTAAGAACTCGCTTTGTCTGCTTTCTGCAGGTTTTGGTCGATTTTTTTTTGTCTATTTAGCCGTTTTAAGGGCATTTTGAAGATGTTTTCATCCGTGTTGTATGAAGGGTACTACACGATGGCAAAATCACCTCAGAAATTAATCGAGATTCGATTTTAGCTTCGTTTCAGCTTTCACATCAGGTCATTTTTGTTTCCTGTATATTTTTTATCTGAAATAGATTTTTCAAGCAAGTACTTTATGTGGACTGACAAGGTCAAAGTGTTGTTTATCAATACTAGGGGAGGCAGGGATGGTTATTGGTGGAAAAAGCAAATTGTTCATTTATCTTTGTCTGAATGCATCGAAGCGTAATGAAATAAAATATAAATGGTTTCTTGAATCCCAAGCACACGTGTATTTGTCGTGTGAGCGTACATGCGGTGAGATTGAATGAAGAAAGTTTGGAATGCAAGATAGCAAGTATAAATAAACAGTAAACAAGATTCATTCAGTTTGTATGGGAATCTCCACAACATGTTTCTAAAGGGAAAAGGAATGCCCAGTCTAGACAATTTGTCACGGTATGAGTTACGTGCTATCTGTGTGGTTATTTTGCTGAGATTTGAGGCGATGATAACGACCCTTTTGACAATAAGATTCAAACTTCATATCTGGAATGTTTGTGCCACTTTAATTTGTCAGTTTGATTGACACTGAAATACTGATGAGTATCGTATTGTATCGTTATCAATTTATTAATACAAAAGTAACAGTTGTGAATAGGTCTATGGCATCTGATATCAACACAAAAGATGCAAATTCTTTCTTTGAGCGATAACCGTGGCGAAACCGTGGATATATTAAAATTCAACTTGAAACAAAAGACATCATTACGAGGCTTAGGGCAAAGGGAACCCAAACGCTTTATTAGCTATAACATAATCATTTAAAATATATTGTTATTTACCTGTTTTCCTGTGTCTTTTTTAGTCGTTTTGGAAGCGATTTAAATCAAAGCGAAGACGGTTGACATTGCACGTTTCAAATGTCTGCCGCTTCGTAAATACGACGCGCCTATTACATCTCAAGTTTCCATTATTATTAACTCAAGTAACTGGTAGGTTGGAAAAGCAGGAATGTCGGAATACGGAGTTCGGAATATGGAATCGATCGGAATAATATAATGCTATAAAATAAAATTTTATAATTTTCGCCGATAATGATAGAAACCACCCTAAATATTAAACTGAGGTAATAGCTTAGTTGATAGTTCATACGAAATTCTCACCTGGGACTTTTGGTACTTTACGCTTTCGGACATTTCGGAAACGTGAATGGAAAGGTGGTAGATCTACACTGAAAACACTGCAAAACAGGCGTTTATCATGTGAATTAATTCAGTCTCAACTTTTTACTCAAGTGAGTTATGCAATGCTCCAAAATTTCTTACAAACAGCAAGCGCAAGGGCTGAACTAGAAATTTAGTTAAACTAGACGAAATCCAGCGAGTCCCCATTTTGCTTTAAGCTGGCTTTCCTCTTCATTTTTGCGTCCACTCTCAATTGAAAATTAATATTACATGATCGATATTTTTATTATTGTGCTATGCGGTAAGTACTAACCTCCTTTCCATGTCCATATCTGAACTACTCCCTTCTGAAGAAGCTGCGCGTAAATTAGACACAAAACGCATAAGGCGACGTTCCAATTTTTAAGTACAAAATCACGCAACAGTTTAAACAGCGCCCTCTTAGAATAAAATGGTAATAAAGTTATAAACAGAAAACTCTATCTAAAACAGACACGCTGGCCGGGTAAACCAACACTTAGCCTTGTCCACCTTTGTGAAGTTATAATCAGGCAATATAAATAATAGAAACAAACCTACCTTCTTCAGAAACAACTTCTGCATAAGTTCTCTTTTTTGTTCCGTGGCTTGGCATTGATTCCATTTTCATGAGTACAGAGCTTTAGAACGCCAAACAACTCCTAGCTGCAGAGAAATGTCTGGTTGCCGAATTATCTAACCGAAGAACTCTACATTTCGTAACCTGTCTAGCTTTCATATCGAGGTTTGTTTGTTTAAGGCGTTTCGATACAGTTTGTTGGAGACCATACCTACATTTTTCAATCGGCTTTTAGGCGATCTTCTCCAAGTCAGATCAACGTGAAATTTTCACCACTACCTGGTTTTGAATTGAAGTTTGGTAAAATATATTTTATGGTAAAATCGATATTACCATGACGACGATAAACAAGAATTTTTGAAATCAGTAAAAGTGAAATTTAGCGCGTTTAAGATTTCGCATTGAAAATCCCACATACACTTCTTAAAATATGGTACATGGCATATATATTTTGCAAGAATAAAAAAATTCTGTATGTTCGATTTCAAATAAATCGAAATAACATTTCAAACCTTACTATTTGTGTACTGGTAATAAATTGATCGAGAGATTTAAGGCTGGTTCTCATATAATCGCCCCGGTCGCCCCGGTCGTCCGAGTCGTTTCAAAAGTTTTTTGCAAACGACTTAGACGATCGGGACGACTCAAGCGATTTGGGTTCTCATATGATCGTCCCGGTCGTCTCGAATGTCAATAGCGCGGTCGTAAACTGGTTCCGACAACATGTTTTGGGCAATAATACTGCATTCTGGGGTAGATCTGGGTCGCTTCGATCGCCTCAGTCGTCCAGGTCGCCTGAGAGTAGTTCTCATATGATCGTCTCCAATTTTTCACGATCGTCCCAGTCGTTCGGATAGAACACAGTTCTATCCAAGCGACCACGATCGTCCCATTCGTCCGGGTCGTTTGCGATTGTCCCGGATCGTCTCAGAAGTGTTCTCATATAATCGTCCCGATCGTCTGTGCACTTTTTGCAACGACTCGGACGACCGGGACGATTATATGAGAACCAGCCTTTGAGTAATAAATGCCCTTTTGCGTTTTAAAAACGTTTTTACAGCAGGCGTTTTAAACGCAAAAGAAAACAGATGCAAAGAAATTTGCATCAACGAGCGTACATTGCAATGTTTCAATCACGGAGGAATGTAATGCGCATTGATTTGAAATCATTACTGAGCATAACTTAAAAAAGTGAATTTGTAACGCAAACGTTTTGGCCGGGTTCGTACGTCGTCTTCATCTATAAATTTAAAGGCGTTTCAGTGAATCAATGTCAATGAAACTTTCAGATAATATTTTGCACATCGGTAAGCATGTGTGGTGAACGTTTTAAAAAAAAATCGATCGAGCCGTTTCTCAGATTTTTGCAAAAGCGATTAAAATCGAAAAATGACCAAAATTTACACATGAAGCGATGTTTGGAAAAATAGTAGTTCTCAAGATCGCAAAAGAGAAAGTAAACAAAACTTTGAAGGTTTAAAAACATAACATCAAGCTACTTTCTGACGCTATCATTAAGTAATTTCACAAAACCAGTGTTAATCTCTCGATCAATTTATTACCAGTACACAAATAGTAAGGTTTGAAATGTTATTGCGATTTATTTCACATCAAACATACAGAATTTTTTTATTCTTGCAAAATATATATGCCATGTACCATATTTTAAGATTTTAAAACGCGCTAATTAATTTCGCTTTTAATGATTTCGAAGTTTCTTGTTTATCGTCGTCATGGTAATATCGATTTTATCAGAAAATATATCTTACCAAACTTCAATTCAAAACCAGTTAGTGGTGCTATCGTTCTTGTGTGGAGCATTACTTAATGGCTTGTTCGATTGCGCGTCTGTGTTCACCAAATCTGTCGCTGAGATGTCGTTTAGTTTCTCCTATGTGTTGTACTTTGCATCTGCAGCACTGTATCATATATATCATATATATGAGATTCGTAGATGAGCAAGAGATGTGGTGGCGAATTCGTTGTTGTTCGTTTGTAGAGAAAAAGGTGAGGCTTCATTAGACGCATTCTCCAACACCATAGAAGAACAACTACTCAACGCCAGGCCAACTCAAGTACGTGACAACTTGACCAAACGAGAAAGACGAGCTCTGAAATGACTCATCCGACGAGAAGATATCATCAATTCAAAACTAGTTAGTGGCGAAAATTTCACGTTGATCTGACTTGGAGAAGACCGCTTAAAAGCCGATTGAAAAATGTTGGTATGGTCTCCAGAAAACTGTATCGAACCACCGCAATAATAGAGCGATTTTCAATTGAGTATCGAAAGTAATTTGGCGATTGCTTTGGTTTTGCATTGCCACGCTTTGTGATTGGCTAAAAAATCTCGCGCCACTTTATTAACCAATCAGAGGTAAAACCAAATCCAATCGTGACTTGCTCGCGCGCGTTTTCCCGCGCTTGGCGCTGGCTACATGTATTTGCTACGAGTTCTGATTGGCTCATTGGATTGTTTACGACTGCTGTGATTGGTCAGAGTAATTACTGAGTGATTACTTTGGTTTTGGTTTTACTACACTCAATTGAAAACCGCTCTATGATAATAATAATGTTATTTTACCAGGGTAACCTCATAAAACTGCTGTTATAGCTTGTTATCAATAAGGGCCCTGGAAATTTAAATTTTGCCAGCGTCCGCGAACGGACGGCGACAAGTTTAATGTGCCTCTCGAATGAAGCTTAAAGATCGCCGGCTAAACTGCTAGTATGTAGTGATAATTCAGCCAAGTTTGGAACAATGCCGTAAATCAAAAGCACTGATTTCCTGTCGAGCGCGAGCTTAGCGGCGTCAAGTAATAAAATTAGACTGTATCGTGTACGAGGAAATTTTTGCGGGAGGAAAATTTTTCGGATTGCCGACTTAATTTGTTTAGCGGGAGGAAATTTTTGCGGATCGAGACAACTAAATTTTCTGCTGGGAGGAAATGTTTGCGGATTTCTGGTCAAGTAAAAATAAAATTCAAGGCAGTATCTTCACTCACGTGACAAAAATCTTGACAACCGTTGCTACGCCGCCATATTGGTGTTCTTAATTATACGGGTGCTGTGGGTCCAGTATTCTATCTTTCAAACTGATCTTTAAAAATTTCCACTCGAATTTACACAACTTGTGTACATGACTGAGTTTATCATCATAGTTTTGTCTATGCTTCTTGGTCCGGGTTCCAAACGAAAGGCACCAGCCATAGAATTTGAACAGGATTCTGCTTGCCCAGCCTTACAGCCTAGGCAATGAGCAGACGAAACTGTTCCTTCTCTTTCCGTGTTGATTAAAATCGAGTTTTGAGTCATTCATATGCTAGAAATGTCTCACCTTCGCTAAACAAACTTGTTTGCAGCAATGATTTGGCTTTGTAGTACGCTAACTATAAATACGGACACTGTTTTATTATAAGCTCCTAGTTTAGGCTTCGAAAAGCCTTAAACTGCTGGTGGGTGTAAAGGCTGTTGATTTAACTATTTGAAGAGGGTACACAATATGTTTGGCGGGATGCAGGATCTGGCCTATTTTGAGGAGGGGATTTGGGATGCGAGTTAAAAACAGTAGTGGGAAGCGGGATTTTAACTACGAGCGGGAGCGAGATTTCGCGTTTTTGAGGGGTCGGGATGCAGGAATCGTGAGGTATAGTATCGCGGGATACGGGATTACAATCTGAACGTGAGCTCATGAATTGACTGAATTGGCCAGTGTGCGAAGGTCTACAAATGGATCCTTTGTGTACAGCTGTATCGACTTTCAGGTAATTTAAAAAGTTGAATCGGGAATACAGATGACTGTTTTGCCGGTCGCCTCGGTGTTTTACGTTATGAGAGCAATATGTTCACTGTTAAAAAGTTTCTGTTAAGCAGATATACACCATTAAAACAAGATTCAGTGCGATTTTTTCTGCGAGAGTATATTTCTGCGGTGGAAAATTTTGCGGGAGTTTTTTTCTGCGGGAGTTTTTTTTGGGGATCGAAGGAAATCCGCAAAATCCGCAAAAATTAACTCCCGCAAAATTAAACTCCTACACGGTATTCTGTAGCACATAGTAGCAAGTTCAAAATTGGCTTTACTGAGGCAAATCTTCAAACACCGTGACAATTCCCCAACCCGGTTAATTTGCAGATCCTGAAGCAACTTGCACTCAAAACCAGTCGATGTGGATATGTTTTCGAAGTCTGCGGATGACCGCCGTTTCACATTTGTCGCGAGTCGCCGAACGTTTTTCACTCGGGATTTGTTTCAATTCGCAATGCTCAGCTAGAGCGGACAAATTTCACACTTTGCCGCCCCTCCCCCGTATCGTTATCTTCTAAAATTTAGAAGACACGTGACCAGACAGGGGGCGGGAAGAGGAGCACCCTGGGAACGAGGTTGCTGAGGGTCGAATGCGAGCAGTGAAGACGCGGTTTACGTGCCGATTCAGTTACGTGCTGGCAAGAAGTAATTGCTCTCTCCTATTCCCCTCACCGGCATGCATTCCTCTGCAAACCTCGCGTGGAACCTGCTCGCAGGTTATGGTTGTGCATGTGGCAGTGAGGGGCCGGTGTCAAATTATCAAACTGTTTGGATTGTTAAGTTTGTTAAGTTGACTGTCAAGTTGTTAATTTTGTAGACTTACTCAAAGTCCGTTTTGTTCGAGTTCCCGGTCAGGCGTCGACTTGTGGGCATTTCTAGTAATCTTGTTTTATTGACCTGTCTGTTTGATACAGTTTCGAGTGAAGCCTGGAAAGAAGGTCAATTTTAACCATGTATTTTTTGTTTATAGGGACACTGCCCGCCGAAATAACAAAAAAATTGTGTTTACTTACAGACAAACGGGATGTTCTTTTGATGGCAACTTCCGCCGCAACATTGGTATTTTGATTGACAGTTTGCTTCGAGCAAGTTTGAAGTTGTACGAGCAAGTTGCAGTTCCTATTTCAATCTTGCTGTCAGTTGCAGGATTTCTGAATTGAAAGTACTTTATAGTGGTTTGGTTACCTTGCAGTATTCCACAAACTCTATGATGTCAGGAGTAGAAACTGTTCGTTCCTCTCAGCCAGGTTTACCGGGAAAATACGTCTCGTGTTGTAAAAATCTGTTTACAATATTGGATACAGTTTGCCTTGATAATCCAACAATGCGTGCGATTTGTTCTTGTTTTACACCAGACGACCGTTATTCTCTCTCTTTTCTCAACCGAGGTGGTATTATTGCGATGTACGTGAGCCATAACTGAAGAAGGACGTGTTTTCACAAAATTCGCACTTGCAACTGACAACAAGTTTGAAATAGCAACTTGCTCGCGAAAGTTGCAACTTGCTCGCGTAACTTCCGAACTTGCTCGAAGCAAACTGTCAATCAAAATACCAATGTTGCGGCGGAAGTTTGCAAAGTTGCCATCAAAAGAACATCCGGTTTGACTGTAATTTGGTTCCATGTTATATCTCCAAATGCGACCAAATATATTAACTAAGGTAAGGTAAAGTCGCACACGGGCCACGAATGG
The DNA here is from genome assembly GCA_022457155.1 of Cladopsammia gracilis. Taxonomy (NCBI): domain Eukaryota; kingdom Metazoa; phylum Cnidaria; class Anthozoa; order Scleractinia; family Dendrophylliidae; genus Cladopsammia; species Cladopsammia gracilis. The sequence continues at coordinate 555,074 of JAJGOT010000521.1, forward strand.
CCCACACGGCCGGAGCTTAACCCGGTTTCTGTAGCATGAAGCAACTAGGAGTATTGCTACTCCCCCCTGGATGGGATGCTAGTCCATCGCAGGGTTACCCCCAGCATTTTGTCGCCGGTACCCATTTATACACCTGGGTGGAGAGAGACAGTGTGGAGTAAAGTTTCTTGTCTAAGGAAACAACACGACGGCAGAGACCAGGTTCGAACCACCGACCTTCAGGTTGAAAGTCCGACGTGCTAACCACTTGACCACCGTGCCTCCACAAATATATTAACTAAATATATTAACTAAACTGAATAAAAATAATTATTCTCTAGAGCAAAACAGAAGCAGTAGTTTGGAGAAAAAGTGTAGGATTACAAGGATGTAAGTGGATTTTGATTTCGTGACAGGCGGTCAAGAAATATTCTGGTGGAATTTTGAGACTTTTAGTCGTGATTTTGTCTTTTTAGTTCATATTTATATGCTTTTATCACTCTGACGTCCTATTTTGAGGTTAAAGCAAAGTTAAAGCAAGCTCTTGGACATAATCACGAAAACACGACATTTCAGCCGAGACACTAACCTTTAATTCCGGAATAAACATGTACTAATCTTGACTTTTTGCTACGAAAAGTTGTTTATCAACCGGATTTCAATCATGCTCTCAAGGACAATTATAGTCAGAAATAGAAAGAAAACGAAAAGATAATGATTAAAATCTTTGGCAAGTTTCCATCGTTCTTTTCATTATCCTTGGTATGCTGTAGAAGTCACAACAGGAAAATAGACCTTATTCTATTTTGAATAACTTGTGTAGATTGTGAATAACTTGTGTGCTGAAAATTCAACTTGTGAAAACTATAATGGCTAGTCTGACAACTGTTGTTTCGTCGCTGCCAAGCGACTCTTCAGAGACCTTCCTGCTGACATCTGGAAAACTCGTTGAGCATCTCGCTCAAAGTCCCGTTCGCAATCAGTTCAGCACACGCATAAGGATTCCCGACCGCTAAATAATCACGAGAGCATTGTAATAATTGTGAAAACTTGTGCACGTTATTCACAATCTACACAAGTTATTCACAAGTTTTCACAATTATTACAATGCTCTCGTGATTATTTAGCGGTCGGGAATCCTTATGCGATATAAGGCCAGATTGCGTGTGCTGAACTGATTGCGAACGGGACTTGACGAGTTTGCCAGATATAATCAGGAAGGTCTCTGAAGAGTCGCTTGAGAGCGACGAAACAACAGTTGTCAGACTAACCATTATAGTTTTCACAAGTTGAATTTACAGCACACAAGTTATTCACAATCTACACAAGTTATTCACAAGTTTTCACAATTATTACAATATTCTATTTTTACTTTCCATATTAACACGACCCTGTTTATGTTCATTTAAATAATGCCAATTATTTCATCTGGATGCCAATTTCAATAAGTGGTAATTTACGTACTGCTTTCTTCGCTAAGACGAATCAAAGTTGACACCATTCTTTTTTTGTTTCCTGTATATTTTAGACCTTAAAAGGACTGTGTCCCGGCTGTTTTCATGTTTATGGCCACGAACTTGCATTTAAAGCTTGCTTTGTTATCTTGAAATAGGAAGAAAATATCGCCAAAATTGATGAAGGCAAAGAAATATCAACTAAAGAGACAAAATGACTCAGTGCTAAAAAAATGAAGTCAAACATGATTCCACAAGAATGGCAATTTTGATTTCTTGACCGCCTGTCACGAAATCAAATTTGACGAACTGTAAAACACTTCCATCCTTGCCCATTTTATATCGCCAAATACCACCAAATATACAACTTAATTAGACAAAAACATTCTATAGAGCAAAACAGAAGCCGTAGTTTGGAAATAAAGTGAAATAAGATTAACGGAATGCTGTTATTTAATCGGAACATTGTCTTTTTAAACTAGTTTTGATGGAACTGAATTGAATGGTATGAGAAGTTAAAAGACACAAGGGGTTAATTTACTTCCAACTGTTGAATTATCGTTGCTCCCACAGTTTTGTCAAGGTCAAGTTCAAAAATATTTCCTTTTTTTACTTTTTCTTGTTTTCGTATAAAAAACGTACAAATCTTGACTCATCAATATCTTTATCTTAACTACAACTATAAGTAATGAGGTTTTCGAGAAATTGAACAGGTTATAGTAAAAATGTTCCGAAAGTTTTCTTTGTCCTTTTCTTACACTTGATATGAAAACAAACAAATCTAAAATCAACACGACCCTATTAAAAGGGCCAATGTCATGAGAATTTTGCTGTTTGAGGTCTAAACTTAATTGTGCACTAAATATTTGACTAACTATACCTTTGCTGCTAATATAGGAAATATATCTTAGAACATGAACAAAATAATAAAACAAACGATTCCTCGAAAGGAGGACAAACCATTATCGGTTTGGACTGATTTTCCAAGTTCCAAGAGAAAGAACTTGATGACAAAAAATTGACTAATTTTGTCAAGTTGCGATAAATTTCCATCAAGGCCAACCGCAGCCAAAGGCAATAATAATGTTCAGTGCGCTGGTATAGTAATTATGGACAAAACTGAACTATTATTTATTGTCCCATTATATATAATACAGAAAAGTTTTTCTTTTTGGATTTTAAAAATGATACTAAAAATAACTGACATTGCCCCTCTACACGATGCCAATTATTTGATCTGAATGTCAATTTCTATAAGTGCCGGTTAATTTACGTACAATGGTACGATAAGCTGGCCAGGGGCCTGAAATTCTCCAAACTATTTTCCGTTTTATTTGAACTTGTACTTTCAGCACTGTTTAACCCTTTCACTCCCAGAGTCAATAATGGTGACATGTAGTGTAGTTCTAAATTTTGAGTCTGTTGACGAAATCATATGGTGTGACTATTCAAATGAAACCTTTTCAGCAGTACTTTTGCATACTACCATTTGTTTTTCAATATTTTACAAAATGAAATTTGGGATTTTATATAAATTTTTATCTTTGGCACTGTTGGGAGAAAGGGTTAAATACATCGTTATCGTTTCAACCAGCCTGTACCAATATCAAGGACTGCGATGGGATCAGGAGCGAAATATATAAATATCGAGGAACACAAAACAAAACAAAAACACTGAGAACAAAGACAAACATTGGTAAGTCCTCTTTAGCTGTATGTTGCTCTCCTTTTTCCGTTTTGCTTTGTTCATTTCTTTTCTTCTCCATAACGAAACGAAATTGAAAACCAATAGAATTGATTAAGAGCACTCCAGTGTTACATGCCTGATAATGCATCAGGCTGCAGCCAACTGAATGAAATAGACTGAGAACCGACAACAGTGCATTACAAAAAGAGCTAAAAAGAAAGCAGCCAACAAGGGTACAGAGGTACAGAAAAAAATATAAAGCTTTCAGATAATATTTATTGTTTTACTTTTGATACACAGTTTCTTAGGTCATGCAGACCACACCGTTTGCAATATTAAACTTGCAGAGTCCCGGATGTTTACCTTCTCAACTCAGCTGACAGCGCGTCAGTATTCAATTGGGCACCAAACCAGGAATGTTTAGACGAAACGCTTGGAATGGCGTTGTGTTGGTTTTCCATATCATTCAGTTCCTTTAAAGAAAACTATGTTTTTGTGAAAGCTAATGCAATTTGATAATTTCGGTTCTTTAAATGAATATTTCAGCGCAGAAAATTTTGGGGAAAGGGATCTCATCACGCGTGAATTTGCTAGCTGCTTTCTCCTTTTCGAACTGATCCTAGCTGAGTTTATTTCGTACCCAAAATGACATTTTTATCCCTCTATAAACAAAAGGCGTCAAATTAACCGACGTTATGTTAGTTTGATGCGACATTTGCTAAAAAACGTTAGATTTTAGTCCAATAAAGATGGTCAATAAATCACGAATTTAACAGATTTTCCACCGAAACCATTCATTGGGTACTCCGGTGTTTGATTCAGTTTAGTTTTGTTCCAATTTTTTTTATTTTTCGCTAGTTACTTTATACTGAGTTGATGTCGGTTGATTTGTCTGTTGCAGTTTACCTTTGTGCTGTTTATTTCATCCAGTTGGCTGCCGGTCATAGTGACTGAAGCATGTAACAGGTATGAAGCTGTTTGAATTGTTTTTTTTTACTTGCTTTTATTTCTGTATTTTATGTTCTTTACTTGTTTCCAAAGTAAATGTTTCACAATTATCAATTGTTTCCTCACCTAATGATTTATATCCATTGAATAAATGCCATACATACAAGACACTAGTATACATATAAAACGTAGTACATAAATAACGGACACAGTGAATTTAATGACGAAATATAGACGTGACGTCTAGCAAACATCTCTTTAACCCTGTTCCTTCGAAGACTGCCAGTCAAATTTAAAGTGTAATAGTAAATCTTTCACAATTATCATTTTTTCTTGTCAAATATCGATAAACGAACAAGTCCTCAACTGAAGGAAAACAAAAATCATTCGAGTTACATCAACAGTTGCAAAAGCTGTAGCACCTTCCTGACTGCTTGGTTTAACTCTGCGGTTTCACTAAATGCTTAGTACCCTTTTTAACACGTTTTCTTCCGTATGGAATTTAGTATTAGTGAAATCTAAGAGTTTGACCAGACAACAGAAACTGAAAACAAAGCTTTAAAAGATACATAGGAGGAGGAATAAATAAATGACGAATAAATGCAACTACTTATGATGAATTACTAGTGTAAAGAATCGTCGAAGCATTTTTGGCTTCATCAAGCTCCCAGTCGAATAAAAATACTTAAACATACTCTACAATTTTAAAATACAATTCTACAAATCGAAAATAAAATTTTACAATTTACATACTTTTTCACCATTTGTAAAGTAATACTCGACATCAATGCAGGCTTTTAGAAGAATAATTTCCGATTGCTTAGTCGTATAAACACCCACCTCATGATAAGAACCTGCGTGTGAAAACCTCCAGGCTGAACCTTGGCAGTCATATCCCCAATATGTAAGATGCTGTTGCAGCCAGATGAAATGCTCAGGTTTTTATTTGGAAAACTCAGATAAGGAGAAAAATAAAATTACGGCTTTCTCTGACTAAATTTTGCAAACGGTATATTTATGAAATATAGTGGCAAGGGGCCACATCCATATCAAATATCTAAAAGCAAGAAGCAGATTCACCCATAACAATAAAAAATATTTTTAAAAGAACCTAAACTAGACATTACTAGACATTAAATATATAAGAACCTTTTCAGGCTGACTTAAAAATACAGGTTTTTATATGTGGGTTTTAACTGTATTTTGAGATCTATACACCTCAATATAACAGGGATTACCACCTCTGATATATTCAAACACAGATGTAATGCAATGCAATACAAATTTTATAGTAATAATTTATATTAATCACAGTAAATCACTGGAACTTAAAATATAACTTTTGATGCTATTTAGTTTGAAATGAAAGTATGTAACAAACCTTAAGATGTAGGTCTGAGTCACACAGTAAGATTCGGCGTAATGATGGCATAGGCATGTTAAATGAAACCAAAAAACTACCACAACAAAGTGTTTTGTTTTTTAAATCCCTGCTGCTAAGGGCATTGAAGTAAACTTATACCCTCCACGTTTTCGAATTAATACAGTTTTAAGTGTGCATTTTCCTAGCAAAGTTAATTCAGAACTAAGTTAACCCGGACGATCGATCCCGGCGGCACACTCGAAAGACTACAAATTCAGTGAAATGTAGGTAATGTCTAATCATCCGTGCAATAAATGTCTTGCATGCTTCACTGTATTCATGGGGAGTGGATGACTTTTTTTTCTTTTTTTTCTTTCCACAATAAAAGATGACTTTATTGAACAATGACTATGAAAACAAACGGTATCTAAGTTATGTGTTGAGTGTGCTTATCTCATGGAACATTTCTGCCAAGAGCAGCCAAAATCAAACTTCATGAAGAATATCTAAATTCTATTCTGTAATAGAACGAAACAACGAATAGGTCCGAATAGGCTCACCATAGAAAAGTCTTGCTCAATAGCTGTCATTTAACCGCATTTTTCATTTGTACAGCACAATAATCGACAATAAACAGTACAACAGGAAAGTGCTCAATAGCTTTCATTTGAATGGTCACACATTTACGATTTCATCTACAGACCGTCAAACATTACATCCACCTTATACAGCATAATAAACAGTACAACAGGAAAGTATACTCAGTAGCTTTCATACAGGCTTAAAAGAGTTAAAAACATCTTGCTGAGAGCACAATAAAAAGTACAACAGGAAAGTACTGCTCAATGGCTTTAGTTTGGATGGTCACACATCTTACGATTTCATCCGCAGAATCAAACATTACATTCACCTTATACAGCATAATAGACAGTACAACAGAAAAGTACTGCTCAGTAGCTTCCATTTAAATGTCACAAGGTACGATTTCATGCACAGACTGAAAAGTTAGATCCCCGTTGTAGAAACAGTAAACAGCACCACAAGAAAGTACTGCTCAATAGTTTTCATTTGATTTGGTCACATTTTAGGTTTCATCTGGACTCAAAAGTTACAACCGCCTTATACAGCATAATAAACAGTTACACAGAAAAGTACTAGGATTTCATCCGCAGACTCAAAAGTTTGAAGCACCTTGTACAGTCAATAGCTTTCATTGAAAATGGTCACACTTTAAAAGCTTTCATCCACAGACTGAAAAGTTTGAACACCACTACACGAATCAAGGCTTCACTGTGGCAATCAAAGAATTAACCTGTGATTTTGGACTTGTTGACATTTGTTGTATTAAAATGAAGTAACATTGAAACATTATCAACAACTGACATACATGCTGGCCTTCGTGACTCAAGTCGTGCATGATCTTTTTATTCTAGCGAATATAATCAGTGTAAACGGTTTTAAGATTAATGTGTAAATTCAGAAAGTCTGAGGTTTAATTTGCGTAGTCATTCGACTGGCTTGCATTACTTAAATGTATAATTGTAACAAAGTTAAAAACTCTCTTGAGTGAACTAAGAATGAAGGATGAAAAAAGTTATAAAAACCTAGACTCAACCTGGTACGGGGAAACTGTATTTGAAAGATCTACATAATTGTGTTGAATTCTCTTTGTTTTGAGTCTGGAGTTGCAGTTATATGGAACCGTCTGTCCTGTTTAAATTTCACTTGTTGAGTAATATCGCACCTATGCAATCTATCCCCGATCAAATATTAAAACACAAAGTAAGATCTGCCATTTAGAATTGATATCCGGCGTTACTTGTATTTTTCTTGTGTCCGTTCATATAAAATTAACAAAACATACACGCTAAAAGGCGATGAAGAATTTATGAATTACAGTGTGAAGGTAAAGGGGAAAGATACAGATAAAACCAATTCCTTTACAGGAAAACTTGTGGGACCGTTTGTATGAAAGAAATATCTCACTCGGTACTGAAATTAATGACGTGGACTTGCTCACTCCGCAGTTGTTTTGTAAAGGATTGTTCCAGTTATCACTAGAATTTTATCTTCGTTATATTAGTAAGATGCTGAAGGCGGCTGTGAAGAAACTATTTAGTTTTAAATCTAAATGAAATATATAATCGACTTTTTAGCTTTTAGTAAAGGGCTGCTTAATCAACTTTCACCTGAATTGTCGTGCTATGTCAAACAAAGGGCTGAAAAGCTGGAACAACCTTATTTTATTCACGACTGACTCTTGGAAAGACAAGGCAGCCAGACAAATGTAGTTATACTCCGCTACCACATGATGACTAGAAACCGTTTGACGAAAGGTGTTCTAATTAATGCACACATTCGATGTTTTCTCTTTTAATGTCAAAAGCTGTGAGTGTTATTGTGGCTAAAGAAATCCCATTTTCCTCTCTTTTATATCATTGTATTCTGTACTTCCTATAGCCTGGTTTTCCTTATTGTCCTCTGGTTATACCTGACTAAAATTTTGCTTTTTATCAACCCTATCTAATTTTAGAAACTGAAACCAAAGTGCTTTAAGGATTGTACTGCATTTTTTGTTTGGAGTCATCCCAGCAAGCCGGGTAAGCCAGAAGAACATCTCACAAGATTTTATTCATGAAAAGAAGAATAGTATGGGCTTCGCAATGGACAGCTACTTATTTTTGTATTATCTCGGATATATTGGAAAAATAAATAAAAATTTGAAGGTGATTTGATTTTTGCTTATTTGGTTCCTTTCGCCCATTTTGTGGGCGGGTTGGAGAGTGGGCATTTTTCGGATCGTTTCCCAGACTAATCAATGTTATGCAATGCGATGTATTTTTAAAAGCAAACAAATTACCAGTTAAGGGGTCAAAAAGTGTAAGAATTAGGAAATTCCAATATCAACAATAACTCCCAAGATGACATTTTTGCACGTACACCAAACGTCCGTGGCATCTTTGGCACTTTTATTTGTGAAAAGCGATAAGTGTCCGTTTATTGATTCCTCAATAACACTGTCCATAGTTTTCCAGTGATGGTTTGATCTTATCCTTCAATCCTTGAATCATAGAGGTCGTCAGGGCAATTATGATTGATAAGGGGAGGAGGAGAGGGGACAAACAGCATACCAGAAAATTTTCTTTCAAAATAGTTCTTTGAAAATTATTTGCCCCTGTGTACAAGAACGTTTGGACAGTGGAGCTGGATGGAAATTAGGATGAAGAAATGAATGAATGAAGAAATGAATAAATAAATAAATAAATAAATAAATAATTGTAGCACGTAGCTTTGCAAAAAGTGGTAGTTATGGCGACATACAACCATAAAAAAAGGAGAAAAAACATAAACATGCAGTTAACAGGTTCTCTTAGCTTAGCTTACTCGCTTCTAAAAGAGGTGTCTTCTTGGAAAGCTATTCGTCTTACAGTTGTGTCCGTGTTATCTCGGGGAGGTGTCTATCTTAACGAGAGGCAGACGAGAGGTGTCGGTTTTGTATGGGACACTGTCACCGGTTGACATGCGCCGGTTCTCGCCGATCACCGAAGTTAGGCCCTGTCGGGCGAGGTTAGTACTTGGATGGGTGACCGCCTGGGAATACCTCGTGTTGTAGCCTCACATATTTCTTTCCTTTACTCCCTTTCATTTTTCATTTTTTTGATTCCGTCAAGGAGCCACTCGTCCCGAGGAGGGCAAACTGAAGCCAAAGTCATGAAAACATAGCATACCTTCGACGATATTCCAACGACAACAAATGGGCGACGAAGTCGCTGTCACTGAAAGCTTCATACCACGACCTAAATATCCGATTTTCCAAATATATTCGTTTGTGGTTTCTAGACCATGCTATCTTATATTCTGCTTGATCCTCAAACTTCCTCTTCCGTCCCGAATTGGTTCTTTTCCCTCCACCGCCGCCACTAGTCGACGCCATTTTGAAATTGACGGATTCAGGCTGAACTTTCGATTCGAAAAACTCGCGCATGCGCCCTCGTGACAGTGTCCCTTTAAGGTGTCCATCTCAGTGAGTTGTCCGTGTTAGAAAGGCGTCCATCTTAGTGAGGTGTAGATCCTAGTATGGCGGTTTTCATCATTGGCCGAATTCATATTAGAAGACGGGAAACTCGTCACAGACGGAATTCTGTCAGAGAGAATACCGTCTGATATGAATGTAAGGACGGTAAATCGTCTTTATGAGACTACTTCTCAGTGACCTTTTTCTTGGTCGCCATTTTAGTTTTACCCAAAAACAGTTGCTGTCTTTCTAGTTCCAGTCTTTGCCTAGTGCATGCAAGCGCATAGCGCAAAAACGTCGTCGTGATTTTCGCGTCTAATATGAATTTAAGACAGTTTTCCGTCCAAGACGAATTTCCCGTCTTATTTTTCCGTCGGTTTAGACGGAAAAATAGACGGATAAATTTGAGACGGGAAACTCGTCCTTCACCGGATTCATATCAGATGAGTTTTCCGCCTGTAGACGAGTTTCCCGTTCAAGACGGTTTTCCGTCTCTAATATGAATTCGGCCATTGAAAGGAATCTTTCTTTGAGAGGTGTCTGCCTGAGGGAGTTGTCTATCTCTAAATTGATCATCTTGGAAAAGTGTTCGTTTACAAGAGAAGAGAGAAGATATTTGATGGGCGATCAGTATCCATATATGATAAAAAGTGTTTATAAAAACGTTGAAGCTGATCTAGAGAAAAAAATATATCGTTAAATGACTGAATTTTCGACTGCAACTGCGGTCTTCATCAGAGTAACTAAAATATGCAGTTCGAGTGTAATATGTTAAAACTAAATTAAGAAGTTACTCTATCCCCTGGGGCTTCAATAATGTCTTATAGAATCTTTTTGGAATCATGGCACTCCACAATAGACAAAAATTCGGTGAACGAGCGGAAGCCATTCCCTTCTGTCTGTAAGACATTATTGAAGCCCCAGGGGATAAAGTTACTTCTTAATTTAGTTTTAACATATTACACTCGAACTGCATATTTTAGTTACTCTGATGAAGACCGCAGTTGCAGTCGAAAATTCAGTCTTTTAACGATATATTTTTTATCTAGATCAGCTTCATCGTTTTTATAAACACTTTTTAACAGAAGAGAGAAGTGTTCTTTTTAATAGATGTCCGCCTTAGAGAGGTGTTCGTCTCGCATTGATGGCCGTGTTAGAGAGTTCTCCTTCTTACAGAGAGATGTCGCTTTCTTGCAGTGGTGTCCGTTTAGAAATGTGTCCCACTTGGAAAGATGTTCGTCTTACAAAAGTGCTCAACTTAGAGAGGTATCCATATTAGTTTATCTTAAACAGGTGTTCTTGTTAAAGAGTTATACTATTAGGTCTTAGGACCTGGCTTCCATGCAGGTGCAGTGCAGGCTTTCCGTTCCTCTCCCCATTTACCTTGCGGACAGCATGCTTCGCTTTCCGTTTCGTAACTCGCGGTTTCGCCTGCCGCTCGCATACGATACGCGCGCGAAACCATGTTAGCAAACGCTCCATCGATGGCTTTTTTTTCTATTTGGGAAACGAATCAACAGTAATAAAAAAATAAAATTGAAAATAAATGTCTTTTAAGTGCCGATATATTTAGCACGAAAGTACTAATCGGGGACACTAAAAATTAAAGAAAGCAAACGGAAGCAACATCTCAAATGAACGTCATTTTGAATAAGGAGGAGACTGTAGACGAGGCTGGGTTTCTAAGTACGATCATGAGAAAATAAATTCAATTTTTGAACTGGTCAAAAGAACTCGCGCCGCCTTCACAATCTAAAGACAAGATTTGTTTTTCGTTTTTAACCCGTGAATACGCGCATGCGTAACGAACAGGTTATCGGTAACTGAGACAGATATAGCACTCACTCGCTCACTCGCTCCTTCCATCAGCTGTAAACTTAGTAACGTAATGCTTTGTTACGAATGCGTTTCGTAACAAGAACAGCGTGAATCCAGCGATAACAATAACTAATCTGTTATAAACGAATATAAACAACAATAAGCTTAAAGATGTTTCGCTTTTGGAGTCTTTAATGCAACATTAAAATCGATCTAAAAGGATTTTTCAACCGAGACACGCGTTTTGATACGTATCTACCTTGAAGTAATTAAATTTATCATGCTCTATGTCGGTGATCACGATGGTCGAGTGGATTAGCGCGCGGAATGACAGCCGGAAGGTCCGAGATTCAAGTCTCGCTCGGGACCTCCTTTTCTTTCTTCTTCTTTTTTTCATTCTTTTTCGGACTGAACATTATGAAAGTGATGTACTTTTTGCGTTTGTCAAAAATCCTTACGTTTAATTTTTAAAAAATATATTGAACCGTGTCAGTGTGAAAACATAAGCTTACCGCAATATTGCGTTAGCGCGTCAGCATTTCTTATTCACGGTTTGCCTTTGATTACCTGACTTCATCAAAATTCTAAAATCTAAACAGCTTATTCTATACGATCCTTCTTTTAACAGGTTCTTCATATCAGCAATAGTAACGGTCGTGCCAAGTGTTATGTCAATACATTACATTACTTTGGAGATGCTGCAATTCAAAATTTTCGGCGGTGCACTTAGTTTGTAGACTTTTTCAAAGCCAGGATGCAAATCAGAGATCTTTTGAATCTTTGAACTGAATAAAAACAATTATAATGAAGACAATTTAGCTGTATTAATTTCTGTCAATTTTAGGGCCTTTACTGTTCTTGCTTTTCATCAATGCAAACTTCGTTACCCCTTTTTGCTGATGACTCAAAGTGTTTTCGTTTAATTCTTGGGCGGGATGATGGCGACAAATTGCAGGATGATTTGAATAAGCTATTTCAGTGGTCTCGCATCTGGGGAATGGAGTTTAACGCCAAGAAGTGTAAGGTTTTAAAGGTGGCTCGTATACGATCAATCGATGATAGGGACTATTACCTTGGTGGGATTAAGTTAGACCGTGCTGATGTTAAGAAGGACCTGGGGGTTTTGGTTAGCCACAATTTAAGCTGGAATAATCACGTTGATCTTATCTCCTCGAAAGCTCAAAGAATGCTTAATGTCCTTTACCGAACATGCAAGGACATAAACGATATTAGTGCAAAGAAATTACTTTATATTGCTTGGGTTCGTTCGCGCCTTGAATATGCTAGCGTGGTATGGTCACCTCATACCAAACGAAACATCAACAATTTGGAACAAGTTCAACGCAGGGCTACAAGATTCATTCTTGGAAGGGATTATTCTGAGTACGAGCGCCTTAGTAAGTTAAATTTATTACCTTTGAAGTATCGCAGAGAAATTAATGATTTAGTTTTCTTCTTTGAGTGTCTTATGAATATTTATAAGTTAAACATTTTCGATTATGTATCGTTTCGCTCTTATATCAAACCGCTTAGGAATGTTAATCATTTAACGCTTAAGGTCCCTTTTAGCAGGACTGACGTCTTTAAGAATTTATTTTTTTAGTTCGAATCTGTCGCCTGTGGAATGAATTACCTCTTAGTATAAGAGAGTCAAATACCTTGTCAATCTTTCGTAAGAATTTGATAGCCTTTATCATGATAAGTTTAATGTAGATTTTTTCTAATTTTTATATTGCATTTTACTTAATCATTGTCTTCTGTATTTTTTAATAATAGTTTTTAATATAACTTAATTAATTTTCTAGATATATTTATGATATAATAATAGGTGTCTGAAACTTGATTAAATTTAAATAAATTTAAAATTTAAATTATAAGAATTTCTTAAAAATGCAAATTCAGCCTCCACGTTGGCGGACGCGGACAAAATTATCTAATTTTCGAAATATTGGTTTCCCCATAAATCGGTTATCAATGATCGTTGGACTTCAAACTTTTGCGAAGTCGTTTCATTTTGCATTCTCTACAACATCGTATCTATATATATTCCCTTGTGAAATCGGAAAAAACGACAGCTGGCGTACAAAACGGGAACGAGGGTCTATCACTTACTCTTCCCAGTCCACTTAGCGTCAAATTACATAAAATCCTGCAGCTGTGCCTCAACTGATCTTCACCATGTTGTTGTTACCTTGGCCGACAAATCCGGCGATAAATCGGTACGGTAAATTAGCCTTTGGTCGTCCTCTTCTTTGTTTTATCCCATAGCGTCGAATGTGCTACAACTCTGGCGATGGTTACAACTGAACCTGATTAGTAAGTTTTTTTCGCCCAAGAGAAAAAGTCAGTTTTCAAACAGGAAGACTACACAATTAAAAATTTGCCAAAACTTGTTGTACCAAGAGAAAATGAGGTTCTCTTGGTTGTAGACACGAGCAAATAAAAGTTGACAAGTGGGAATTTATACAGCTCTCTGTTGAGTCCACTCTATTTGCCGCGCAAGGTGTTTTTAATATTGTTGCGGCCGCAAGAACGAAAAATGCTCTGAAAGTTGATTTTGCAAATTACCGGCTGAAAAACAAACCGGGCCACACCAAAGAAGCATCCTGAAAGGTCGCGCTTTAGAATTCATCGGCAGTCTCTAACACCTGGCACAATGAACAGCAACATAAACTTCACCCACAAGAAAGCGCTTCTTAGAAGATTTCATTTGAATAACCTGGCACTCTTTACAATCAAACGTTATCCTGAACAACGGAGTCACATTACATCAAAACAAGGGTTCCCTCTGGGAGGGGAAGAGCAAAGATACAATTTCCTATATACAATAAGAAATTATTATAAACATGTTTTGAGATCAAAGGGAGTCGCATACACAAATTCACAAATCTAATTCCCACTCTTTCCGTTTTACGTTTATCTCTTGTTTTAAATTTTTGAAGTAAATTTCGATACAAGATTCTTTTGGTATAGTCGTACGCAAAAAAATTAATATTTCTTGATTTAATTTCGAATTACTGCTATTTCATAAAGTTTGGTTTTCACTAGCAGTGCTAGCAGAAGCATAAATGCAAGCAAGTCAAAGTGAAAAAGGGCTCAACGATAAAGCACAAGCAAAAGCAAAAGCTTAAGGAAAAGGGAAGCATCGCTTCCGACAACATGTACCACTTTGTTATAATATTTTCCTTTTAACTGATCGTGAGAAAGGATTTTTTTTCGGTTCACGATATGATTATGTATCATCCTACGAGTCACGGCGTAAAGATCGAATTTATATTTATATTTATTCGTAAAGGGCCACCCAACGAGAACTTTTAGGACAACGCGTGGAACTGCGTTGTACTGTTTTTCCATATCATTTTACGGTGCCTTAAAGGACACTCTGTGAAAGCTAATACAGTTTGTTGTTTTCGGTTCTTTTAGCTGACTGATACTTCAGAAAATGTTAGAGAAATAAATATTATGACACAATCATATTCGCAAGCAGTTTTCTCTTTTCCCAAAATCCTAGCTGACTTTGTTTCGTACCCAAAACGACATTCTTTATCCTTCCGAAAACAAAAGGCATTACTGAAATTTTCTCATGATATGAAAGTTTGAGACCTCTAGGTTTTAGACGTATAGTTAATAACAAAATTTAATGGTTATTAAGGCCTTCCAAACAGATTTTTCACCGAAACGAGTGGTTGGGTGCAGTGCTGACACTTTCAGCCCGCACTTTTCAAACTGCGAATACATGTATAATACTGTCGGTGTTGGTCAAAAAACGCTCACATATTAGCTTTATTAGCTTGAAAGGTGCAAATATATTACAAGACATTACGGATAAAAGTGGACGAATTTTTAATTAAAAAGGAAAAAAAAAACATCCATGTATGGTAATACGAGGGCGACTTTTGGGGAAAATGGTGATAAACTGTAAAAGCTTTGTCACGTTTGATCAAACTTGTCAACGATTTTATTTGCTGAAATACTTATGACAGGAAGCCTGCATCCCCTCATAAAAACAGAAATAAATTAAGAAAACAACTACAACTTTTTTTTTCTAAGAAGAGGTTTTCGAAAGTGTGACAAATATCTCTTGACAACTATGTAATTTTGAAAATATTTTTCCTTGTTTGTTATTGTTTCTCTAGTACTTTGTAGGGCGTCTAGTGCCGAGATAAATATGTTTGCTGCAATATTGAAAAATATCCGGTGAATTGCAAAGTTAAATTAATTGGTCGCACTTCAAAGGACTAGCCGCCGGCCGACAGAGTGGGAGGATTTCATTTCCCAAATGACGAACAAAAAAGGTATAGAAAACGCATTACTAATTCACTTAAAATGCTTTCAAAATCACAGCTTGATTCGTTACAAGTAGTTTGGAACTAACTAAATAAAACCATGGTGTTGTACATATTGAAAAGTTCGTTATTTACATACGTCAGCAAAAGTTTCTATGTTTTTCTTTATTATATTTTCTAAAAGATACTGTCTATCGTTCTGTAGTTTACATTGACTAAAAAGAACGTACACAAACACACGTTTACCTAGTCAAGATGGCATGAACTAAAATTGAAATATCGAACGAATTCACTCAGGTTTTCTTAAATTGAGCTGAGAAATTAATTGCTTTTAAAAACCTGATTTTCCGGTTTATTTGACGTGTTTATCGCTGTTGGTTTTTGCGGTAAAGTTTCTGTATCGCATCGACGGTAAGATATTAAAATCTATTGGATAGTTGATACTATCGTGTCGGCAACAACCGGTACCTGAACAAGCTATCCTACTGGCTAATTTGAGTGTTTGTGAAGTTTGCAGATTAATTGGTATTCTCGCCTCGGCTTAAATACAAGTTGATGTTGGCGTGTTCAACAGCTACGGTATAATCATGCATTGATGAACACCCCGAGGGTTCTAAAGTGTTGCGTTCAATGAAATAAGCGCAGCGACTAGAAGGAGAAACAATTTCCTAAAGACCAGAGGGTGATACTTTGGTAGAAAGATGCCCTTCAATAACGGAAGCAATGGAGAATTCGTGGCGATCGATAACACGACTGAAGTACGGCAATATCATATGTGCCGCCGTGGTTTTTACTGGTCCATTCACTTTCCCTTGATTTTGTTTCTGTTTTTAATTCTGGTGGGAAACGGTATCGAGATTATTTTGATGATTTGGAAAGACTTTCTAAGAACGGTCAGTAACATGTTTCTTGTGTCGTTGGCTGTTTCTGATCTGCTGTTCGGCCTTGTAGGAATTCCCGTTTTCATTGTTTGTTCTATCAAACTGACAATGATGGTGTGCGTGTTCTCAAGCCTAGTTGTCCGATTTACCGCCATTTCCTCAGTCTTTCATCTTTTTGCCATTGCTTGTGACCGCTACACGATGATTGTGCATTCCATGACGTACCAACAGCGTTTAACGAAACTGCGAGCCACCGTCGTCATCGCCTTCATCTGGTCACTGGCCTTCGTTTCTTCCTGCATCCAACTGGCCTGGTACAAAGCGAGTACCAACTTCGCGCAACTTAAAGACGGAACAATGCAATATAACAAAGCATATTTGCTATTTGTGCTGATAGTATTCTTATTTGTGCCTTTATTGTCGATGCTGTTCATGTACAGCCACATCTTGGTAATTTCCCTTCGACACATTTTCGCTGTACGCCGACGTCAAAGAAACCTTGACCAGCCACTTCCTCCTATAGTGCATGACTTAAGAGGAACATTCATTCTGGCTACTATGATGCTGATCTTCGTTGGTTGTTGGCTGCCATTTTTTCTCCAAGTACTTCAAGATCATGTGTCTGAGAGATTCTTTATCGTTAGTCAAGAGTGGGGTTACTGTGTCTTCTTTTATCTTCGCTTTCTTCCTCCGTTGACAAACCCCGTTCTCTGTGCCTTCTGCAAAAGGGATTTTCGTCGTGCTTGGCTACGTCTCACTCGTCAGTCATGGTGGCCGATTCAAGTTAATTTCTTCTCTCTTCCTTCGGTTTCTGGAACACGTGACAGGACAGTCTCCACGGCTAACGACGCTACATACACGGAAAGACCAAACTGTGCTCAAATAAACTCTGGGCTTTGAACAGAACAGGGGTGTTTGTCACGCAACCATCAACCTTAAAAGCCAAGAACAACTCTCTTTTCTCTTTTTTTTATTATGCCAACCCATAAGACTCAAATCGTTAACTTTGATCTACGAAGAGAGAATTTCAGAGAAACCCTAATCGGGACAACTTAAGTATCTCTAAAGACCTCTTAAAGGGACTGTACCCCGTATATCGCTTACCTTATGCCCATGTTATATCGCCAAATGCCACCAAACATACAACTAAATTGGATAAAAAGATGTTAAAGAGCAAAACAGAAGCAGTAGTTTGGAGATAAAGTGCGGGAGTGCAAGGATGGAAGTGGATTATAGCTCATCAAATTTAACAGCTCGTAACAGGCGTTGAAGCCGAAATCGAAAGTTGTTTTGTCTCTTTAGTTGATATGTCTTTGCTTTCATCACTTTTGTGTTTTTTTTCTTCCTATTTCAAGACAGTAAAGGAAGCTTAAAGCAACTGGCTCCGGGCCATAATCATAAAAACACGATATATCAACCGTGACAGTGTCTCTTTAAATTCTTAAATTCTAATTAACTAATGCTAATGGCTAAAATGGATGGCCAAAGGCAGTATCTTATAGCCTCCGCATGTGACCAGGAACCTGCATGGTCACCGGCTTAAGCTTTAAAACTTTTAAGCGCTAAAACGTACTCAGATCAAAAAAAAGGGAAAATTGGTCGACGTTTGTTTAGGCTCATCAATAATGGTTTTGCCTCAAATACTAAGATATCTGCTGTTGACACACCACCAGGCCGTTTGCGTATAAGCCACTCCCTTCTTCGATTACCAAAGTAAACGTTACACAAATCTTGTGGAAAGAAAAATCGAAAAAGAGATAAAACTATAAGAGAAGACTGCGCAGTATCTTTCATTTGAGTGATGCAGAACTCCTGGAGAACTTCATCTTTACAATCAGTGACAAGAGCCACATAACATGAATCGCATACTAGTTTGTAGCATGATTGTTTTAGAGAGTTTATTCAAACTCACTAAATGTATATAATAATGTTATAAAAGAGATTATATGCTAAACAATACTACATAGAGAACAAAAATAGGAGAGTTTGAGAAGGGGCTAGCGAGCGGACACGAGGTCCCGATGAGGCAAACCCCACTACATATAACTACTATATAATATATTTAGAAATATACCAATTATTGTGAATAATTGATTTGAATTAAATTGAATTGAAGCTCAGCAACACACTTAGCTCGTAAATATAACGAACCGAAGAATATTGGTTTAATTTCGTAGATTTAATTAAAGTTTGTAATTTAATTTTGTAGAGGAAAAAGATACGCGAAGGCGATGTGACCTTTTTCTTCAGGAAGGGTCGTGGGCCCCTTAGTGTTAGAGAGCTAAAATGTTGCTTAATTTTATTTGTTAGTACAGTATTGTCAATATAATCACTTGTCAATTCCAGATCGCGCAGATGTCCTTCTCGTCTTTCTTGCTTTTAGTTTTGTAAGGTTTTTGAATAGTTAAAGGCCACTGGCTCGGGGATTTTGACCAATTGCAATAAACAATAAACTAAAACACCATGAAAACGTAATCAATCAACTCTTGAAGGGGCAACAAATCATAGACTGTTGTAGTCCATTTTGGAAACGAAAATGTGAGAGCTTGAAATACATTTTAACGAGTTGCAATTCATTCAGACCAAATCCGTCTTTGACCAGAGACACTCATCGACAGCTTTGGTGCACAAAGGTTGCATTTATCACAAAACTGCACCATTATTTTCGGTTTCTTTTAATACAAAAACAGTTTTTTTAGTTTTGAAATGACACTAAATCAACGTAACACGGCCCCTTTAAGGCTGTAGACATGTTTGTATAATTTCCCGCCAACCTAAAGTTGTGCTGAGACCTCCTTTTCGGCAAAGACAAGTTTAAAACTGTCATAACATTTCTCTTTCCGTGTATTGGGTTGGTTGATCCTTATATGTCTTCTTCAATCCAGTTGGTATGCTTATGTTCTTAATGACTAGTCTATCCTCATGAGAGAACATCCTTATATGCTTTCTTATTAATGCACACCCACACTGTTATCATCTCTGGAAAGAGAGCAAACATGTTTACAACACAATATATAGTTGCGTGAAAATTAGCCTGTAAGTTTGGTAGTGAAAAAATTGTATTTGCAAATCAAGAAATAAAGCTAATAGTAAGTGATCAGAAGAGATTCCCGCGTACTCCGCAAATTTACAAGCGAGTTTTCTCCAGCCAAGAGTTTTCTCCACCTCAAGTTATAGTTCCGCCAATGGAAGCCACTAGAAACAATGAGCTAAGCTTGGGGAAATTAGCTTCGCGTCGTATCTTCAGGTTTAGATAGGATTATTTTATTTTATTATATTTCTTCCAACATCTTATTAGTGAACGTGGAATTCCTTTAAGTTGAAAAATTACGTCCGTTGCCTGCGGTTAAGAATTATATTACTAACAGGAACTTCTTTTTAATGGGCTGGGAAAAATATAAAATTGGTGGTATATTTTGATAATCATGCATGGGATAACCTTGTTTACTTATTAGCTATTAAATTAATCCGCTGTTGACGAAAAAATGTTTTGCACATGCCTCATGCTGAGTTTCGTACTAACGTTTACAGGTTTTAGATTCAAATTGTAATCCCATTTTCCCATTTTAAAAATATTAAATTAATTGAATTAAAATGTACCTCAAATATTAAAAACGGGCTTATAGTCGCAGCAAGCTAAATCACATTTATGAGCTTAATACAAACCCGTGTAAAATTTGATGCTCAGTTTCAAATGTCTGGCGCTGTTTTCTTTTTGTGTATTAAAGCAGATTGAACTAAGCAATGATAAGATAGTAGCGAACCTTTCTACTGTACAGAACGTCTTCAGAACACCTACACGTCGAGTGTCTCAAGATCATACACAGTCGTCAATTAACAGCGCAAACGTTTTCTTTTTGTAAGCATTCTCTGAATGTCGGTGTGTTTGTGTTTATATAGTCAAGTGCAGTGCAACGTCTTTATATAGTCAAGTCCAGCCGGCTGAGTTAGTGAGTGAGTATGTTGGTATTAAAGTGGAGCACAATTTTCAACAAACCAGCTTGTGATGTCGGCGGTTACTTTCTGAAATTAAAGTTGTGGAAACCGCAAATAATTTGAATCTTACATCCACGCATAATGCACTTTTTGTTTGTAAAGTGATTTAGATGTATCGAAAAAAATTTCTGTGAGAAACTGTTGTTTTGAATAGTAACATAATGTTGTCTTGTTTATTTCACCGTGCTCTAAATTCTCTATACTCGTGTACGGAAAGATGTAATTTCGTATGCCATCTGGGTCGGGCAAAATTCTAAAATACTAGTAAAAAATTCATTTGATCAATATAAATGGAGACAATTTTCGCGGGAGTTGATTTTGGTGGGAATTCGAAAATGAGATCCCGCGAAAATTTTATGCCACACGGTATTACCCCGGGGTATTACGCCCCTTATGCTACAAGAAATCCTTTGTCCCAGCTTTTTAAAAGTGGTAAGAGAAATGCAAATGTTACAAAAAATGCTATGCTCCGTCCTTAACACAGTTCAAAGAATCTGATAAAATATGGGTTGCAAAGGCAGTTTCTTCATTATTTGCAAATTTGTGTCTTTTTTAAAGGAGCTATGTTAAGAGGACTTTGGGTCAAAACTGCCCCAAATTAGAGCTAAGTACTTTTTTTTACACAAGTAAGTACACCAAGAAAAATATTTTAATTTATTTGTCGCAGAGAAATTAACCATAATCAGAGTTTTGGCGAGTTTTCCTTTTCCATCCATTCTGCAGCCCAAGACACTTATTTTTACTCTTAGAGCAGTTTTCAATTGAGTGCATGTCAAAAGTAATTACACAATTGCTTTAGTTTTTCATTGCTACACTTTGTGATTGGCTAAAAAATCTCGCGCCACTTTCTCGGCCAATCAGAAGTAAAACCGAAACCAATCGTGACTTGCTCGCACGCGTTTTCCCGCGCTTGGCGCCGCCGACATGTAATTGCTTCGAGCTCTGATTGGTTCATTGGATTGTTTACGACTGCTGTGATTGGTCAGAGTACTGATTTAGAATTTCTTTGGTTTTGGTTTTACCACACTCAATTGAAAACTGCTCTTGAATACCAAGTAATTTAAACAAAACTTGATCTTCAGCTTTGGGTTTCCACTGATATCAATGTATTTTAGGCTTTAAAGTAACTCTAACAATACTGACATAGCCCCTATTTTTCGGAGCACTTGGGTGGGAGGGCAATAAAAATACCGAGTAGGTGGAGAAAATCCGACGAGGAAAGATTTTTCTTTTAAAAAATACTCCATCGACTTATTAAATTGGAGTATTCGAAAGAATATGTCCTAGTTTTACAAGGCCTGCTTCGATCCTGCTTATTTTCTATTGTATGTTGACTGTTTAGAGATTTTGTTTCTTCCAAATGATATATTTTAGAACGCTCTGCTTTGTTACTGGTGTATGTGCATTGAACGCAGACCAAGCTTCAAGACACTCTTCATAAATGAAACTTTTAGTTTACAGGGTAAATTAGACGGTTTAAGGTTGCACTGCATCAAAAACCCTCAAATCCCTTTTTTGTGGCCATTTCAACTCGTTTCAGTGTTTTTGTGAGAGATTTCAGGCTACAAATGCCATTTTATGGCTATTATCTAGCCCAATTTAGGCCGAACAGTCAATAACATCGTTTGCAGCTTGGCAAACTAAACCCTCCTGCGATTTGTAGAAGTATTTGAGAATTTGAGTTCGGGCATGCGCACTGATCGAAATTTCGACAGTGTTTGAACTAGAAAAACACGACTTGCCTTGACTTTTTCTTTTTTTATTCTCAAGCCCGTTCTTTTAGTTTCCTTTTTGTCTGTTCTTTTTTGGTCAGTTTTGTTGACCTTTTAATAGTCTTTCTTGACAATGTAAAGTTTTCACCCAAACGTCGCAGAAGGTGGAAATTTTGATCGTCAAGTAGTCGTCGGTGGGAAGGGCAAATTTTCCTTTGATTTTGTAACATAAAGTTCAGAGGTTGTTTGCGTGAAACTCCAGTTCAATTCATCCAATCAGCCCATCTGGGTACGTTTAGCAAGATTTCCTCCTTCCCTTGCCGATAATTGAAAAAAATATCTTCGGACGCTAAAACTGATGACGTCACAAATGGTACAATATGTATGGCCCTAAACAGCGCCTAAAAGCGCGCCTCGTTTCAGTGTTTTTAAGAGAGATCCTGCAAAAATATGTTAAAAAATGTCATCTTCAAACAAACATAGCGATGTGGATAACAGGACAAGAGAACTTTCCTTGTGCTAGCATTATCGTGTAAATATACCTTTTGAGACTCACAGTTGGTCTTTTACTCTGTATTATTGTCTGACGGATTTGCATAAAAATATCTTGATGTTCCCTCAATTTCTTTTCAATTTCACTTGGGCGGCTTCTTCTTCTTATTCCTTTGTTTTGCGGTATTTCATCGTCGCTTGGGTTATTTTGTATTTAATTAAATCCCACAAAAGATATTTGTCTAGGACTTCATTGAATTACATAAATCACAAAGAAACATTATTTTTGTAAAAGATAAGATCAATATATTTAGGGTCGTCTAAAAGGCTAAAATTATACTGATTTTCAATACGAAGAAAATACGTTGGTTGCTATTCACTACTGTTCATCTGAAGCACTATGACAGCATAATCAGTTTTGCTTGCCGAAATTATATCTGAATTATCACCGGTGAGGGGAGTCTCCTGAAAAATATTATTATTATTATTATTATTATTATTATTATTATTTATCAGCCAATACTATCCGTTGGACCGGCTTCCTTAGTCTTCATATATCTATCAGGTTTAAGCCTAGTAACATAAGCTTAAGGACTTTTTTAAAACCTCTCTTTTTCAGCCATGTTTTCTTCCGTCGCAGTCCAATTCAATAATCTAGCTGACATTTATAGATAAGAATATTCTTTGTTTCACTTAAATTATAAAGCGTTTTTTATTTGGGTAATTCCTTAGTCTTCGTATATTTATCAGATTAAAGTCTAACATAAGGTAACAGTCGCGGACTTTTTTAAAACCTCTCCTTTTTTTTACGTTTTGCTTCCGTTGCTATCCAATTCAAGACCTACTGGTGCATTAAAATTGCCTCCTATGATCAATTTGTTGTCCTAATCTAGTCAGTCTCAACTAAGACCAGTAAAATAGACCTGAGATTTGGCATCATTGACTTTATTAGAGGTAGAAATGTTGATCAGCAAAATATGACATTCTTGCACTAAGGCTTCTACTATGACAAATCTGTCATGGACCTAGTTCAATTTAAATTCCAGGGTTTCCGTGACATAAAATACCATAACGCCTTTGTTATAACTTGAACTGTGTGAGGGGCCGTTAATTGTTTATGAGGTGGGGGTAAGCGGGCTGGTGGAACTTAGGGAGACACGAAAAAATTGGCCTAAAAAAAGGGGGGGGGGGGGTTAACATAACAAAAAGAGAGGAAGGTGGCACTTGAACATGTTAATGATCAATAAAGCATTTTTTTGTATTTTACTGGATGAAGTGAACGTCAGAGCGCCATTAAAATATATTGTCCAATATTATATTATCATTTACCGGTATAATTAATCAGTTGATTGAAGGGAAAAAATATTTATTTAAAAACCTAAATATTTCTTTTGAGGAAACTGAATGATACTATTGAGTGCTTCATAATGCAGGAAAACGCATTTCCAAGGTTCTTTAATTTCAAAAACATACACACACACAAAGCGGAACATCCAAAGAGTGGGTATCCTGTTTAATATATATATATATATATATAGATAGGCTAAGCCTAACAGCGTAGCTCTTTGAACAGAAAGCCGATGATAAACTTAACTGAGGTGAAAGGTCGGAAGCACAAGAATAAAATTGACGACCGGGCTATTTTTTAATTTTAGCAATTCTCAAAAGCAGACTTACGCGACCGTTTGCACAGTACATTTAGACCGTACAAAAGTTCACAAAACAACTTTTTTTCCGTCTAGAATAACTAGTACGACTTATTTCCAAATAAAATACACCTGTTGCTTAAAAACAAATTGTCCGAGAAACTGATTTGGAAATCAAAATTGCAAAAAAATGCACAAACATATTTGCATAAGACCACGCGAGTGAAGTTTAGAACTATAAAATACAAGTCTTGTTTTGTTTACATAAAATCACTTTTCAACCTATGTAATGAATGAACAAACACATAAAAATGGACAACACAATCTTCTTTCAAAAAATTTTATTCAAATCTCCGTAAGTTTATGTTTAAAAGCAAAACGCGAACCATTTATAACTCATCGAGGCCGAGATGTCTCCGATGAAAGAAATCAAAACAACTGAATTTAATTGAGCACGTTTATAAACAATTCTCCAAAAGTAGCGAGAACGCAAAGAAAAAGTCAATCACAGATTGATATCAACATAAATTTCCATCGAAAAATGTATTTTGTTTTACCTTTAAGTAACTCCACTGCTTGGAAATTCTTTAAATCTGCGCTTCTTCAGTTGAATCTGAAACCCGAAGTGACAAACATCTCCCCGCATTGCTCTCATCCTCGAAACAATATTTTATCCCTGAAAGCTCTTCTTTTTCCACTATAGCGGCTTCTGAATAACCCTTAATTAGTATCCCTGTCTTGAGTAGCAAACCGCGAAAAAATGCAGGAGAATAACGACTTTAATTTAAACGGTTTTCTCCGCTAAACACAGTAGTGTTTTCCCAGGTGACGTGAAATTGCAAAGATCCCGGTTGTTGTGTGGCGTCATACGCGCCTGTTTTGCGACGGTCTACGCGCCCGCGAGTTAGCCCTAAGCGGCGGCGGCGGGCACACAACGCGCTCGCGTACCATTCCGTTAGCCATGACCATGAAAAATGACGGGCATGGGTTCTATGGTTCTCTGGTTCTATGAGTATGGTGCTCCGCGCGGGCCTTCGGCCCGCAGAGCTCCGTTGTAATAGCAACGTTGAGATTAGGATTGCGGGCTCCTCTTGTCGCCCGCAATAAATAGATAGAGATCCTTTATAAATAATTGTTGTCGTTACAATACCCAAATGCAATAATTGCATTAAAAAAAAGAGGAAAAGACATAAATGAAGAACAGAAGCTAATTATTCCAAGTAATTCTGTCTCAGATTCCAGTACATGATCAAGGGAGTCCAACTGTTACTATAAGTAGCAGCATGAGTTCCCGTGCCCACACAGTCAACAATCAAAACTGAGCGGTTTGATTTGTGTTGACGTTTGTTTCCACTCTGGCTTCAGAAATTGGAAGCCACTAAAACTTCTGTTAATTTAGCGATTTGTGGTGTCATTGCGAAGTATGAATATGATGTGTTTATTCAAATATTAGCTGTCAACCCGTAATAATGTCCGGGGAAGCAATCAGAATGCTAGAAATGTCATAACCGAGATTTTAATAACTTTATTACTATGCATACATTTATTTAGACAGGCTACTTGTAGCCTAACAGCAGAGATGCCAAAGAATACCTAATTGTATTGACCCATTTGTTTTTGAAACTGACCGACACAAACAACCAAACGCGCAGTGAATAAACACAAGACATACAATTGACAAAACATCAGTACTTTACACCTATAACTGGCAAAATCCTTACCGGGACGGTAAATATTAAACAATGCTAACTGATAAAATATAAAATAAATAATTAATAGTTTAGATAAGTACGTGGACACTCCGCGATTCCAATGTTATTTTCTTAGATGGTAAATTACTCCACTCGCTGATGATCCAGGGCCAAAAACTGTATTTATATTCATTGCATGGTACTTTCATGGGGATGAATATAAGAGGGTGCATGGGAGTGGAAGGTTCGTAGGAAAACGAAGTGTTTTATAACGCAGGCACAACCTTGCCACCCGCCTGATCTGTGCTGTAATGTAGGCCAGTTAAGATGGTCAGACCCTTGCCCGGGTGACACAGCTATCCTCCCACGAATAAGTCCTCGTAGCAGAAGTCTCTGTCCGAGTCTCTGCTGGCTTACTCATACCACAATCTATCTTATATTTTCTCAGGGATCCCAAGCGGCATATCCGAATTCAAGGGTAGGTCTGTCTATAATAGTGATATGCCTGTGCCTTGACCTTTTCTAGGCAGGAGTGAAGAATTCTTAATAAAGCCCGATGTCTCGTTAGCTTTGTTCTTCACGTTGAAAATATGCGTTATGCAGTTAAGAGTTTCTGTGATAGTATCCACTATGGGTGTTGATCAACTACCTGTAAAGCTTGATTTAAAATACTTGGCCGAGTTGTTCAAAGCATGATTAAGTTAACCCAGGATTATAATAGCGTCAATTTTGAATCCAGCCCGCCTTCAGTTTTGACTGTACTTGTCTACACTACTAGCTACAAATGATCTTTTGAAAACATTTTTAAACAGATAAATAAAATCATCGCTAATTTTTAATCCGGGATTAGTATTAATCGGCTTTCGAACAACCAGGCCCTGATGAATAAATAGGGTCCATGAACCTATGCATGCCGAAGTCGCGATTTCAACGATTTTAGGTCAATTCGTATTTATCATGATGTCTTCTCTAAGTGAAATTCGTATTCTAATGAAACAAAATGCAAACAATGATTTCAGCAAAGAATTTCCAATATCACGTCCTATTTTAGCGTGCGACCACATTAGAGAAAATAAGAGTGCTGCTAAATTTGGGCCCGATCACAGTTCATTCTTATGGCCAAGCTATTTCCTTTCCTTCTCTTTGTAGCTTTTTCACTGGCATTTGCCTGAGTCTTTGTTTGACTCGATCAAAACGAGAATTATGCTGGGGAAATAACATTTCGAGATATTTGGAAGTAATATTTGGAAATTCCGATGAAACACTATTTCGAGTATCTTATATAGTTTCTCAAACTTATCATTAAGTAAAGAGAAAATGAATAAATAAAATTGCTAAAATCTATGCTAATTATGATCGGGGTTTCCAACACCATCGTCAAGATTACCATTTTCTTTGTTTAGACTTTATGAATAATTAATGAGTTTGAGAAGCTTCTATCGAAGTTTATTACTTGTTATATTTTGCTGATCTCATTATCCACTTTATATTCTGAACGCCGATCCCAATACCTTCCACTCCATACTTTAATATCCGTCAACATACCGTTATCTTTTTTTCTATAAATTCAAACAGGGAGCTCTCCTCGAAAAGCACCGTAAGGGTTTCAGAAACTCCCTGCCCATATTTTTAAACATATACAATACATTTGTGTATAACATTATAATACGTATATTTGTAATTTTATGTATCTCCAGCTATATTGAGTGTAATGATGAAGAAATGGGCGAAATAAATGATTCATTGATTGATTAATCCATCAAAAATTGATCCCATGAATCAATTTCTCTCATATTTGTTTTCTTGAGTAAACTATTGGTTTCATAAAGCTTTTTAAATTCTTATGTAATAAATGATACTTTCCTAGTCGATCGGTAATAAAAAGATGCCATTAGCAACCCTGAAGACCAAACCAAACGAAAACAAACCAAAAGGCTTTGTTCACATTATCTGAAAACGATAAAATCCTTTAGTTGTTAAGTAACCCAAGTTTCACATATCATTTGTGGATTTGGCGTGGATTAGTGGATTTATGCGCTATATAATAATAATAATAATAATAATAATTAATATTATTTTTCCTGGTATGAAAATCCTGATGAAACACTCTTCCTCTTGTTTGATACATTACATGCAACGACTATCGACTTTCAGTTCTCAATATGGATTTGTCAAACCATCCGAGCTTTTAGTCTCTTAACTCAACGAACAGCCTCTACAAGATCCTTTGGAAGATCAGTGTCTTTAGCGCAGAACGGAAGTCGTGTTTTGATAATGTACAAAGTAGTGGATTTGAAAGAGGTGGTATAAAGCGAATGATAACCGACAAACGCTCCACCCAAGATGGCATGGGTGACAACTGGGAAGATTCTGTGTGATCCCTTAACATGGTCAAGAAAAATGGTAACCAACAGCCAACAAATATTACCATCATGATCAACAAAACACTGTTTCCTTTCCATGCATGATGACGTACAACACGAGTTTGTTGCTGCAGGGCATTGCTCAGTTGACGATCGCTTTTGCTGTGTTTGAATGAAATGTAAAATATGCGTCCATAAATATAACACATCAGAAGTAGAGGAACCGCAAAGAACAGAACGATGCAGGCTTTGCTGTACTTTAAATCGATGTCTTCGGTTCTTTCGTGGTATTCTCTCAAGAGGGTTTCATCAAGGCCGTACCAAGACAACTGTATAATAGACGCAACAAATGAAACCAGCCACACAACGAAAGTGGCAGCGATCGCTCGACATTTTGTGATAACAGAGAGGTGCTGCAAGGGATGAACTATGTCAATGTAACGATCAGAAGCGATAAGGAGAACATGACAAACTGAAGAAATGGCGGTGAAACGAATAAACATCGCCGAAGACACGCAGTGATAAAAAACCTTTCCCAACGAGCAGATTACAAAAAGAGGAATTCCCACTAGACCAGAAATTAGATCCGAGAATGCCAACGACGTTAGAAACATGTTGGTGAGAGTTCTCAGTGTTTCCTTTTTGTAGATCAAGTAGATCACTAGGGCATTCGCTGCAGTGATCAATAGGCAGATGAAGGCGAACAGTACAATCAATGGCAAGGTAAGAAATCGCACTTTATGGTAAGTTTCATTACTTGATCCATTGTTCCGTCCAATGCTTTTGTTAAGTATATTTGATGATAGTTCTTGCATATTTAGCTTTAATTTTGGTTGCTCCAATCTTGCAATTATGCTTGACGTTTTTCCACAGTTGACTTTTTCACAAAATCCAAGTAACCGCACAAAGACTGGCTGATCGAATGGAAATGTTTAAGGAAGGACATCAAATTTACGTCTAAACCTCATTAATAATTCACGAAGAGAACAGAAAGGAAATCATTACCGTGAAGGAGGTTTGAATACCCGGTCGTAATTTGCATGGATTTTTGCGATTTTATTCCTTTGTTTTCTCTGCATTTAATGCTCGGTTTGAGAAGCTTTTAATATCAAACACTCGAAAGAGTGTTTCACAATGTTTTCAAAAACCTCGAAGTGGGTTAAAAAAACATTCGGTTGCGCCTCGTTTTTCGGCCCACTTCTCGGTGTTTGGATATCCTGATCAAACACTCTTCCTCGTGTTTGATATATTACATAAATCAATCACTTTAACAATACAACCTGGCACGCAACAGTGTTCATAGCCGTATTCTTGAAGTCACTCATATCATATTCACTCATTCATATGCATTTTTTAGTCTGAAATCCTCAGAAATAGAAAAAACTATAGGCATAAAACAAAATTTTAGAAATCCTCAGAAATAGAAAAAACTATAGGAGTAAAACAAAATTTCAGAAATTCAAATATAGTCTTCAAACGCAGATCTTATCACGCAGATTACTGCCGGTTCACGGATAACAAAGACAAATACAGGATATAAAACGTTTTCCTGAGGTGAACAAACAAATGACACATTTCCTAAGTGGATGTTATTTCCGTGGTTTTAAAGCTATGGCTTTTGAACTTAAAAAAGTCAAGTCTTCTTGAATTTTCTCCATAATATATATAATATGCACCGCAGAGTTCACATTCAGTATCTTTTATGCCTGGGGCTAAATTGAGATCGTTTTCAGTTTGATTGTTTTGAAAAGCATGCCAGATATATGGGATGTACAACACGGTTTTATTATTTTAATTGTTATTTACATTTCAAAAATTTTTGAACGTCACGTATTCGGAATATTTGCAACGAATTGAGCTGCTTTATGCCAGATACACGGGATGTACAGCACGTATTTAATATTCGTCTATTTGCATTTTAAAAATTAAATCAGCAACATTCAACGACTCGTTTCGGTGGTAAGCTGTTTGGAAGACCTGAGTCATATTAAAAATTCCACGTAAAAATTAGATTAAAAACTAGAGTTTCGCCCCAAACTTTCAGAACATCCACAAATTTAACGCCTTTTGTTTTCGGAGGAAAGGTCAGTTAGGAAAGGAGAAAGCAACTAGTAAATTCGCAAGATAAGATCGCTTTACAACCGAAAAGCTCAAGCTGTGTTAGCTTTCAAATATCTTCGTTTAGAGCAGTAAAATAATCTGGAAAAACAGTAGAACGCCATTCCAAGAGTTTTCCTAAACATTCCGTGTTGGCCGCCCTTGATTAGATTTTTGAAAATCGTGTTTTGACGGAATATTTGCAACGAGTTGAGCAGTTTTAGCGATGTTATCAATGCACGCTATATGACCGTACATGATATTGGACAGCAGCTGAAAACATCACGTTTCCTCGACGATCTTCATTGAAATACATTTATCTGCTTTTTTAGCAGTGTACGATTGTATTTTCAAGCGATATTACGATATTGGAAATAGTTTAGACACGTGTACATGTAGAAAAGTGCCATTTCCAGATTGAGGTAAGACATGAGTCAGGTTACTTAAATGAAAGCTTTTTAATGTATGAATCACTGATTTGTTCCGCGAATTATGGTCATAAAACGTAGCCCTGTATTTATCATTTATAAAATGATAGTTTCTTCCTCTGATTTACTTAATATTGGCTTTTTTCGTCAATATATTTGAAAAGTCATAGAAGTTATTAAGTTAGCAGTGTACGATTTTAATTTCAAGCAATATTATAATGGAAATAAAAAAGTATGGAAGTTTGTACAGGCGACAAGGTAATTTCCGGATTCATCTTCTGTAATACAAATATGGTGACATGGTCACATTGACTGATTTGTTCGGCGAACCACTGTCACGAAACTTATAACTTAGAACTGCAAGTATTTTTCATTAAAATAGCTTTCCTTGATTAACCTAACAATAACTTTTTCTCCAAACTGTTTATAAAAACTTGGCTTCATTTCGGTCGAATGTATAAAAAACTTTACTGTGATATCTTGCCTCGCCGCAACTCAGCACTACTGTGTTTTAAGACTAAATAAAAATGAAACTGAAAAAGAAATTGGCTTGTAAAATTAGCCTTACACGACTTTTAGCCACAGGCGCTTCGACAAAAAAAAAGAACAAAAGAAAGAAAAAACAAAGGAAAAGAAGAACTAAAAATCCCGTCACCTGGATTCGAACTCGCGATCTCTATCAAGTGTCCGTCCTGTAGCAGAGCGCACTACCTCTGTACCACCCGTCGACACATTGCCTTAAATTTTAATATTTAAGTCGTCTCTATGTTGACTGGCAGTTTTACCAACTTTTTGTTTGTTTTTGTCTGCTATTACTTTTAAATAAACATTAATTTTCAAATCAAAACCATTTCTATTTTCAATAAGTACACCCTAGGTGTAAAATGAATCAACTAATACATCATTCATCACTGATTGCGAGGTGGTTTTCTTACGAATTCTTTTGTGTAAAAGTGTATCAAGGTAAAGCCCGTTAACTCTTAAATTCAACAAAATTCTTTTAAGAATAAAAAGGTAAAACCTGTCAAAAGCAAAAGAAAATGGCCTTTCTGAGACGGCACACATCTCCCTTTTTCCATGGTGAAATACGAACCGCAAATCTTCGATTTTTATTCGTCCGGCCACTTTCAGTAGAATCCTTTGCCGGTAAATTGTGGAACTGAATTTGGTCATGGCCGTGGATCGGAGTTGCATTTCGTTGTGTAAAGTTGACCTTCCTTAATTTTGTAGGCAATTAAATCAGCAAACATACAGGTACTTGTTTTATTTTATCATTGGAAGCGGACATTAGTTTTAATAGTGCAACTTGAATTTAAACAGCGACAACAGTTCCTTCCTCGACACTCGATCCCACTCGATTGCTCACTCGTGATTTTTTTTATTTGCTTTATCGAAACTATATGATGTTCTGATAAGAAAATGGAAAAAAAATTTCGATATCGATTTTTCTTCTCTGCGTTGTAGCCGTCTAAAAACGTGAAATTTCACTTCCGGTGTGTTACAAAACCGCGCAAGAAGAAAGACTGGAAATAGTCCGCTGTGACGTCAATACAGCAATGCAGGTATCTAGGTTTCTCAGTTCCTCACATGTTTTAATGCGCCCTGAGGAAGGAACATGGTTCTATTAAGGTGTGTTTTTTATGGTTGTAGCAACACGCACCAAAACGCGGAGGAACTGAGAAATCGAGACACTGGCATTCTTGTAATGACGTCACAGCGGACTATTTCCAGTTTTTCTTCTTGCGCGATTTTGTAACTCACCGGAAGTGAAATTTCACGTTTTTAGACGGCCAAAACGCGAAGAAAGAAAATCGATATCGAAAATTTTTTTTCCATTTTCTTACCAGAACATCATGTAACTTCGATCAAACAAATACAAAAATCACTGTCATTTTCACTTTAAGTAACCCAAGTTTCACAGAAATATTTCAGTTTTGTATCATTTGTGGATTTGGCGTGGATTAGTGGATTTGGCGCTATATAATAATAATAATAATAATAATAATAATAATAATCCTGATGAAACACTCTTCCTCTTGTTTGATACATTACATGCAACGACTATCGACTTTCAGTTCTCAATATGGATTTGCCAAACCATCCGAGCTTTTAGTCTCTTAACTCAACGAACAGCCTCTACAAGATCCTTTGGAAGACCAGTGTCTTTAGCGCAGAACGGAAATCGTGTTTTGATAATGTACAAAGTAGTGGATTTGAAAGAGGTGGTATAAAGCGAATGATAACCGACAAACGCTCCACCCAAGATGGCATGGGTGATAACTGGGAAGATTCTGTGTGATCCCTTAACATGGTCACGAAAAATGGTAACCAACAGCCACCAAATATTACCATCATGATCAACAAAACACTGTTTCCTTTCCATGCATGATGACGCACGCCACGAGTTTGTTGCTGCAGGGCATTGCCCAGTTGACGATCGCTTTTGCTGTGTTTGAATGAAATGTAAAATATGCGTCCATAAATATAACACATCAGAAGTAGAGGAACCGCAAAGAACAGTACGATACAGGCTTTGCTGTACTTTAAATCGATGTCTTCGGTTCTTTCGTGGTATTCTCTCAAGAGGGTTTCATCAAGGCCGTACCAAGACAACTGTATAATAGACGCAACAAATGAAACTAGCCACACAACGAAAGTGGCAGCGATCGCTCGACATTTTGTGATAACAGAGAGGTGCTGCAAGGGATGAACTATGTCAATGTAACGATCAGAAGCGATAAGGAGAACATGACAAACTGAAGAAATGGCGGTGAAACGAATAAACATCGCCGAAGACACGCAGTGATAAAAAACATTTCCCAACGAGCAGATTACAAAAAGAGGAATTCCCACTAGACCTGAAATTAGATCCGAGAATGCCAACGACGTTAGAAACATGTTGGTGAGAGTTCTCAGTGTTTTCTTTTTGTAGATCAAGTAGATCACTAGGGCATTCGCTGCAGTGATCAATAGGCAGATGAAGGCGAACAGTACAATCAATGGCAAGGTAAGAAATCGCACTTTATGGTAAGTTTCATTACTTGATCCATTGTTCCGTCCAATGCTTTTGTTAAGTATATTTGATGATAGTTCTTGCATATTTAGCTTTAATTTTGGTTGCTCCAATCTTGCAATTATGCTTGACGTTTTTCCACAGTTGAGTTTTTCACAAAATCCAAGTAACCGCACAAAGACTGGCTGATCGAATGGAAATGTTTAAGGAAGGACATCAAATTTACGTCTAAACCTCATTAATAATTCACGACGAAAACAGAAAGGAAATCATTACCGTGAAGGAGGTTTGAATACCCGGTCGTAATTTGCATGGATTTTTGCGATTTTATTCCTTTGTTTTCTCTGCATTTAATGCTCAGTTTGAGAAGCTATTAAACACTCGAAAGAGTGTTTCATAAGGTTTTCAAAAACCTCGAAGTGGGTTAAAAAAACACTCGGTTGCGCCTCGTTTTTCGACCCACTTCTCGGTGTTTGGATATCCTGATCAAACACTCTTCCTCGTGTTTGATATATTACATAAATTACAATCACTTTAACAATACAACCTTGCACGCAACAGCGTTCATAGCCGTATTCTTGAAGTCACTCATATCATATTCACTCATTCATATGCATTTTTAAGTCTGAAATCCTCAGAAATAGAAAAAACTATAGGCATAAAACAAAATTTTAGAAATCCTCAGAAATAGAAAAAACTATAGGCATAAAACAAAATTTTAGAAATTCAAATATGGTCTTCAAACGCAGATCTTATCACGCAGATTACTGCCGGTTCACGGATAACAAAGACAAATACATGATATAAAACGTTTTCCTGAGGTGAACAAACAAATGACACATTTCCTAAGTTGATGTTATTTCCGTGGTTTAAGTGCTATGGCTTTTGAACTTAAAAAAGTCAAGTCTTCTTGAATTTTCTCCAGAATATATATAATATGCACCACAGAGTTCACATTCAGTATCTTTTATGCCTGGGGCTAAATTGAGATCGTTTTCAGTTTGATTGTTTTGAAAAGCATGCCAGATATATGGGATGTACAACACGGTTTTATTATTTGAATTGTTATTTACATTTCAAAAATTTTTGAAAGTCACGTATTCGGAATATTTGCAACGAATTGAGCGGCTTTATGCCAGATACACGGGATGTACAGCACGTATTTAATATTCGTCTATTTGCATTTTAAAAATTAAATCAGCAACATTCAACGACTCGTTTCGGTGGTTAGCTGTTCGGAAGACCTGAGTCATATTAAAAATTCCACGTAAAAATTAGATTAAAAACTAGAGTTTTCTTAAGTAAAATTTCGCCCCAAACTTTCAGAACATCCACAAATTTAACGCCTTTTGCTTTCGGAGGAAAGGTCAGCTAGGAAAGGAGAAAGCAACTAGTAAATTCGCAAGATAAGATCGCTTTACCGAAAGAACCGAAAAGCTCAAGCTGTGTTAGCTTTCAAATATCTTCGTTTAAGGCAGTAAAATAATCTGGAAAAACAGTAGAACGCCATTCCAAGAGTTTTCCTAAACATTCCTTGTTGGCCGCTCTTGATTAGATTTTTGAAAATCGTGTTTTGACGGAATATTTGCAACGAGTTGAGCAGTTTTAGCGATGTTATCAATGCACGCTATATGACCGTACATGATATTGGACAGCAGCTGAAAACATCACGTTTCCTCGACGATCTTCATTGAAATACATTTATCTGCTTTTTTAGCAGTGTACGATTGTATTTTCAAGCGATATTACGATATTGGAAATAGTTTAGACACGTGTACATGTAGAAAAGTGCCATTTCCAGATTGAGGTAAGATATGAGTCAGGTTACTTAAATGAAAGCTTTTCGATGTATGAATCACTGATTTGTTCAGCGAATCATGGTCATGAAACGTAGCCCTGTATTTATCATTTATAAAATGATAGTTTCTTCCTCTAATTTACTTAATATTGGCTTTTTTCGTCAATATATTTGAAAAGTCATAGAAGTTATTAAGTTAGCAGTGTACGAATTTTAATTTCAAGCAATATTATAATGGAAGTTTGTACAGGCGACAAGGTAATTTCCGGATTCATCTTCTGTAATACAAATATGGTGACATGGCCTCTTTGAAGGAATGAATGACTGATTTGTTCGGCGAACCATTATCACGAAACTTATAACTTAGAACTGCGAGTATTTTTCATTAAAATAGCTTTCCTTGATTAACCTAACAAAAACTTTTTCCCCAAACTATTTATAAAAACTTGGATGCATTTCGGTCGAATGTATAAAAAACTTTACTGTGATATCTTGCCTCGTCGCAACTCAGCACTGCTGTGTTTTAAGACTAAATAAAAATGAAACTGAAGAAGAAATTGGCTTGTAAAATTAGCCTTACACGACTTTTAGCCACAAGCGCTTCGAAAACAAAAAGAACAAAAGAAAGAAAAAACAGAAACTAAAAATCGCGTCACCTGGATCGAACTCGCGATCTCTATCAAGTGTCCGTCCTGTAGCAGAGCGCACTACCACTGTACCACCCGTCGACACATTGCCTTAAATTTTAATATTTAAGTCGTCTCTATGTTGACTGGCAGTTTTACCAACTTTTTGTTTGTTTTTGTCTGCTATTACTTTTAAATAAACATGAAAGTGGCGTCTTTAAAGATTAAAATACTTGAAAAACAGCATTTTCCAGTTAATATACTGCTTTGACGCCTAAAGTACGATGCGATGTTCTTTGGTACTGTTACATGAGCCAATAAACGCCCAAGAAAATGCTCTGAATATAGATTTTCTATGAATAATCAAATTATTGATGTTGTACAAGATTATACTTATTTAGGAACTAAAATTTCCTCTTCAGGAAATTTTAAATTCTCACTTGATCATCTAAAAGAGATTTTACAATAACTGTGTGAATTCCCGCGCGCTGATTGGCTCATTTCTATGGTCGATGAGAGTATAGACCATGAAAATAACGTAACAGGTAACGCAACGCGGTGAGTTTTGTCAAACTTTTGGCGCTACGGGTTCTTCAAACAGTGAAAAATGCACTTAAAAATGGAATTCTTCAATGAAAAGAATGCTAACTCGTCAGTTAAATTTAATTTACAATCAGCTAAACTTGCCTGGAATTAAGTGCGAAGCAAAAAGGACAAACAACTTGTCGTATTTTCACGGGAAAATCCACGGAATCAGTCGCCGGCGCCCGAAAGAGCCGAAAACAACTTGGAGCAAAGATTCATCTGATTATTCGAAGATATTTCAAATTTGAAAAAGGTTAGCTTTGTAAACTGTGCCTAGTAATTTTATATTTGACTTTGTGTGAGGTTATTGTGCTCTATTTTGCGATTATCGCCGAGCGCGGTTCTCTAAAATTTGCCGAATAACGGCTTTGTTTTGCTGTGTTAAAATTTATATTAAAAGATTCTAGCGATGATTTAAGCTGAAGAGAATTTTTGTGTGAGTCTTTTTCGTTACATAATTTATTCGCATAAAAAGTTAAGGCTTTAATTATTCCCCACGCAAAAACATTTTGCAGCAGTTTGTCAGTGTTAGGTTGTTTACCTTGATTTTCTAAAATGATTCCCGCAAACTCGTTCGCTCGGCGCTCGCAGTTATTCAAGTTTGTTATTGTAAAAAACAAATCGACCGCATTTTTCCATGTTCTATACTCTCATCGACCATAGAAATGACGCCATAAAATGTTCAAAACTTGGCAGTGAAACCACTCGCCTAACGGCTCGTGGTTCCACTTGAGTTTTGAACATTTTATGACGTCATTTCTATGGTCGATGAGAGTATAGACCATGGAAAAATGCGGTCGATTTGTTAAATGCACTTCACGCTCTTTTCAGTCTGAGGCGACACACAGATTTTAGTAAGTTGAATCCGTCCCTTGCCTGTAAAATTTTTGATACAATGATATCCCCAATTTTGCTCTATAAAAGTGAAATTTGGGGTGGATATACCAAATCTGATTTTAAAGCTTGGAATAGCTCACAAATTGAAAGAACGCATCTTTAGTTTTGTAAACGCTACCTTCAAGTGAGTAATAAGGCTTCTAATATTGCGTGCAGAGCTGAACTTGGTCGATTTCCTCTAAATATTGCCATTAATCTAAGAATCCTCAACTACTTGTTATACCTTCAAAATAAACCCCAAGACTCTTTTGTTAAACAATCTTTCTTAATATCATTAGATCTTCACTCGAATGGTAAAATTAGCTTTCACTCTAATCTTATGAAGATATCCGAATACTTTAATTTCAGAAATTTTAACCTCGATTTATTAAACACCGCTGAAGTCAAACACTGTACAAATTTAATGAAACAGAAACATATTTCTTATTGGCAACATATACTTCAGCATTCTCAAAAACTAGAATTTCATACGACTTTCAAGAACGAATACACCCCCTCAAATTATCTAGGTCTGACTAGACGAGCATCTGATAGGAGGACATTAACCAAATTACGTATAAGTATTCATAAACTTATGATCGAACTGGGCAGATACAACAAAATTCCAAGAGACAAAAGGCTTTGCCCAGTTTGTGGTTCAAATGAAATCGAAGACGAAATCCATTTTCTTTTCTATTGCTCAAAATACGCAACAATAAGAGATAAATTTTACAATAAAATACAGACTTTTATACCAAATATTAGCCATTTACCTGTAACTGAATTGATCATAGAATTAATGAATTCTTCCATTTACTTTCTAAACATGCAATTAATTAAATTTATTTCATCTTGTTTTGATTCTCGAGATAAAATTGTCACCAATGTAATTTAATTATTCATTTTTGTTTTCTTTTCCTTTTGTAAGTTAGTTGTAAGCTTTTGCAATATTGTAAAATCTACAGTCATGCAAATAAAGCTAAATGTTCTTGTTCTTGTGACTTGCAACGACGATGACGATCTGACAAGTTGCAGATTGCACTTCTCGTCAGCGTCGCGTTGCAGGTTGAATTGCAGGAAGTAATTACCTTCTCTCCTCCCTGTTTACTCCACATTCTTATTTTTATTCACTT